>JAXGGA010008129.1:0-58579 GCA_038373865.1 Uloborus plumipes
GAAGCGGATAAAGAGAATTAACAGTATGATTCGATAAGCTGCTTTTATCAGAGTTCCATTTCAAAGCATTTCATTATCATCACCAAAGAAAGTCTAAAATTGCGATTCTTAGATTTCAATAACAAAAATTTTCTGAAAAAGCAAATCAGAACTTTCCTTATTTTCATAAAATGGACAAAATTTGCATTTTTAAAAGCTCAATTTCGAAAAATTTCTGGAAGAAGCCCAGACCCCTATGTCCGCAGAGATAACCTAAAATTTTCTGTCATTTTGGAAATTTTTCTGGTTGAAACACATACCCTTACGTTTCCAAAACCGGCCTAAAATTGAAAATCGTTGAACGAGGAGTAAAATATGTGCAGGAGTGCAAACAGTACGGTGGGGGAGGGAAGGGCATTTGTGCTGAGCACAAAATTTCTGTGAACACCCCTGCTCCTGACAAAAAAATCGAAATAAAGGGCTTGCTTTTGCCCCCTCTCCCTTCGGTGGAAAAATTTGAAACGACAAGAATGGTTGTTGCTAGTGGCTCGCTATTTTAAAATTGTCTAATACGAACACAGAACTTGTCTAAAGCGCGCGCTTGCTTCTACCAGTTTTTCTTCAAAGTAAACGGTTAACCAAGGAGGTTAAAGGGGAGGAGCTAAATCTCTACTATCTAAAAGTGGCAACGAATTCTCACCGCCGCCAGAGGACGCTGCCCAAACGCTCCCTATCACCTACGGGAATGAATGTAAATGATACCAAATCTGTCATCTTTTTAAATGCTGATATGGGAAAGAAATTTTTTTTTTTCAACTGGATTTTGGTGTAAATCTTCGATTGACATTATGAATTAAATATAATTTTCATCCCACGAAAATAGGTGCCGTATTCTTTGAGAAATAGGTTTAATCAAATGCACTTACCAACTTGCCAAATCTGACAGAATCTCATTTTTTAAAGACTGCTGTTGGCAAGAATATTTCTATTTAAATTGGAATTTTGCTCAAACCATCGATTAACATTATGAACTAAATATATTTAATAAATATACAGGGTGTCCACTCCAATCGTGGACCAATAGCTAATTTCTAAACCGTTAGAGATAAGCATATAGTTCATTTAGGAAAAAATCTCCAAATTACGAAAGGAATTTTGGGTCGATTAATGTTTTTCAAAAAATCAAATTTTGAAAGAGTTACGAAATTTAAATTTTTATACAGCCCCCCAGTCCTATCAATCATATTTAGTAAAACATTCTTGACACTGTAACGTTTAAAACTAAAAAAAAATCACTCTTCTACGACAAAAATTGACCGAGTTATGACGTTTTGAAAAATCAAGATTTTGAAGGATTTCGCATACGGTCCCTAAAGAGATCTCTCGATGACGTCATGAAACAATGCAAAATCTTGATTTTTCAAAACGTCATCACTCGGTCAATTTTTGTCGTAGAAGAGTGATTTTTTTTTAGTTTTAAACGTTACAGTGTCAAGAATGTTTTACTAAATATGATTGATAGGACTGGGGGGCTGTATAAAAATTTAAATTTCGTAACTCTTTCAAAATTTGATTTTTTGAAAAACATTGAATAGACCCAAAATTCCTTTCGTAATTTGGAGATTTTTTCCTAAATAAACTATATGCTTATCTCTAACGGTTTAGAAATTAGCTATTGGTCCACGATTGGAGTGGACACCCTGTATTTAAACTAATAATTATTTTGTCTACTAAATATATTTAATTAATAACAAAATTAAATACTGACAAAATTAATTTTTTGCCTCATGCTTAATTTATCAACAATTTAGAGAACTGATTCTCAGCAAAAATTATATCGTACAATGCAAAGAAAATGTCACATACAGTCGCATATATGTCAAATTTGGCAAGTAGCTAGATGCCGTCGATTAAACATCTTTCTGAAAAAATACGGCAAAATTTCAGTGGGATCAAAGTCATATTTAGTTCATAATGTTAATCGATGGTTCACACCAAAATCCAGTTGAAAAAAAAAATTTCTTTCCTATAGCAGCATTTAAAAAGATGGCAGATTCAGTATCATTTACATTGACTCCCATAGGAGATAGGGAGCGTTTCCCCCTGCGGCGGTAAGAATTCGTGGCCACTTTCAAACAAGCGCATTCGTAGAACATTTCTCTCCTTCTTTCTACTCCGTGCGGTTAACTTATATGAAACATCTTTACATCAACGTGTTATGCGAGTGATATTCATATTTAATCGTGTATGTTACCCTGTGTTTCGTTAAGCATTTAGGGGCTGAAATAATATTGCATTGCGAGCCCTATACTTTTGTTGACTTCTGTTCTTCTTGCAAGCGCTGGAAGTGGTTCCTTCGGAAGGAGAAGCACCTTGGAAAGAGCACCTACCTCACTTAAATGGATACTCTTAAAATTGAATTCTGTTTTGCATGAATTCAAGAACACGAAAAAAATGTCATTTTACACTTCTCCATTTAGTATTTATTTAGTTAAAATTTGCGTGTTTTTTGACAATATCCTTTCGCTGCTATTTTCTAAGTCAAGTATTGCTTCTGAAAATTCAAAAAATATAACTTGCACTTTAGAATTTCTTTTCGCGGAAAGTTTTCCACGTCTTTCGCTGCATAAATTATTGAAAGGCGAACTTTATTTTGTAGCCTTATAGCCTTGCAGAAGAAAACTTAAAAGACCAATATTCTTCAACGAACTTAAACATCTTTTTTCTTGATACGATATTGTATTTCATGCTTCTCGTGGCATGTCAAAAAGTAAATAGTATAATTAATTCAGAAAACGAATTAATTAATTGCTTTATAATTCATTTACTTTTTTGAAAATATAATTTATTGTACTCTAATTATAATTAAGATAAATTTAGTGTTTGATAATAATCGAGGAACACTCGAAATCTCGCTTTGTTGGTGTTAACGAATAACCACTTCGCATTTTTACATTCGAAATGTAAGCGTTAATTGAACACAAATTCATCTTAGGATGAAATTGATGCCGTAAAAATAATGACATCACAGCTTTCCACTTCCACTCTCTTTATCTAAAGCTACTAGTCCAAGAGCTAGCAACGTTTTCAAGACAGAATTTTAAGACGCCTGGCTCTTAAATTTGTATCTTTCTTTCCCTTTGCTCTTCTAAGCAGCAAGCGGGCAATCTGGCAGCCGAAAGTGGTTGCATTTTTTACTGCTCATCATACCTCTGCTGGTAAAAATAGTGATTTTTGAATCATTTTGGTGTAATTAGCTCAAACCTGTCGTGAGAAAGTTATGTAATATATCTAAGGAAAGCTTTATTTTTTTTACCTTTCCAATGGTTTTAAATTTTATTCTAATAATTATAGAATAAGTTAAAGCTACATGCAAAAAATTTTCGTTCTTTTTCCCCTATACTTATTAAAAATTTTAACAGCTCTGTATTTCGTACAATTTTTAATGTAGAAATCTAGAAACTTGCATGACTGTTTGTCTTGGCACATGCGGCCTTCACACCAAATTTTGTAAAAATCAAATTGAATGGAGTTTTGAATGAGGAGGTCAAAAAAAAATTTTTTTTTTTTTTTCCGTGATTGATTTGACGCGGAATTTCCCAAAATAACTTAAAAATCACTATTTCGATCAGTAGAAAAATGATGCTCAGACAAGAGTGCCCCGATAAGAGGTCACTGTGACTTCCCAATGTTTTTTATATTCGACACATTTTGCTGACAATTCGGCAATTTGAAGGCAATATTGCAACATTGAGATTTTTTGTTCATTTAGTTTTTTGAATTGTTTTTTATTGCTTTTTCTCACTAAATATTACTTATGCGCTACATGTGTGTACGCTTGTATTTATCATTCGGGAAAATTGGAACTTCATTCGGCAAATTGAAAATTTTCCCCCTCCCAAAAGTTTTAGTTCGGGGAGCCTGCCCCTGTGAGCGCATTAAAAAACGCAACCACTCCCGCCCATTGCAAACTCTTGGACTATATTATAGTGGGGTTGGATGGGGAAACATCCTTACAGAGACCGAAAAGGTAAAGAGCCTCTATATGCAGGAGACCACTGATAACGATCTGATATTCAGTGTAATTAATTATATTTATTTTCCTGTATCTACTGTACATCGCTACTGTATTTCATTTTATTATTGCATACTGTATGTAAAGTATTGTTCTTTTATATCTTTTTCAAATTCATCATTTATTTTGTGCATAGTTACAGCATTTGAAGTTTAATTTAAAAACTTTTTTTTATATTTTCAATACGATATAAATTCAGTTGCTGATGTGGGGAAGGTTAATATAAGCTAAAGAAGTAGTTTAAAACACTTTGAGGGTTGTTTGCATGTATCCAAAAACGCATCGACATTAAAAATAAAATCTGCATCCATTTCTTTTCAATTATTTTCAATGGTTGGGACTTTTATTCTTCTTGATGTCTTACCCTCACCATAAATTCTTCTCTTGACTTCTCAACAGATGGCGCTACCTCATGAAGTAACACCTAAACCAACGCCCCTAAAACTCAGACGACCGGTCTAATATATTTATTATTATTATTTATTTTTTAATTCTCTATAGGGCAGTAGCAGATGACGTCATCCTGGTAGACAAACAAGCACCACGTGCTGATGACAACTAAACATACTCGAAACGTCGCCTGCTTTTCTTACCGATGATTTGCTCTGTAATCTTTTTTCTTGTAGATTTAACTGTTATTTGGCCCGTTCTTTTTTCAGTTTTTCTTGTTTTGTTTGTATTTCATGCTGATATTTCATTTTCAACGCATCAATCATTTCAAAAAAGTATTATTTACTTAACTCTTCGTGTTTTTAACCACTGAGTCGAATAACAACAAACTGTCTGCTAATATGCTTGTTTTGATAGGATTTGATTGCTCTTAATGCATTAAATATTCATAAACTGTGGAGATATGGATCCTTTTTTTTTATTTTTTGTATTCGTACGACAAGTTAGATGCGCACCAGTTTAAAATTCATTTTTACTTAATAAATACGGATCCTAGTTGTTAATGATCTTGATTTTATCAATTTATCTTCCTTTTTCTTCGCTATGAAGGCTTTTACAAGACTCGGAATACATTTTATACTTAAAAAAAGGCTAAAAAAGCAACTGCGCACTCGCAATACCATACTACACATACGGTAAGCATGGAGTTGCTTGTCCACCAGGAACGGTTGCTAGGGTCCGTTGCTATGCAAAAAGCACGTGGCTGCTACTGCCCTATTTTCAGCCTAAACGAAGATGGAATTAGTTTTAATTTTGACAAAAAAGAATAATATTTTCTTCAACAAGTCAAATCGAAGGAAAATAAAATTAACTTTATGCGCCATTTCTTCGTTAAAAAGTAAAATCTACAAGTTTATCAATACATACCTATACGTATATCGAATTATTTCTTTATACAAAAATAAATGTACAACGACTTAATCTTCACATAACTTAACTAGGAGCTGTGCAAGTCATACATAGACCAATTTATTTTCTTTTACATATTTGCAATCGACGCCGAGATCCAAGAAATCGAGCTTCATTAACACGACTATATAACGTACTTGTTTTCAGTGTTACAGTGAAGAATAATTTTACACCTTGGTTTGGATTCCAAATTAAGACTAAGAAAGTGCTGTTTATTTTTATGATATGCTAAACTGAAGAGAATAACATTGAAAACTTGGAATCATTTAGCACAGCGTCAATTACCCACCAGTTTGTTTCAAAATTCTTCTTAATATAAATTGCAATACATCATTTCTTAGTATAGGTTATTTCTTTAATATTATACGGCAGGATTTTTCCATGTATTCTTGAGACAAGCTGCTCCCTAAATGGTGAGAGGCTTGTAAGATATTTAAGATTGTAATAATCATAGCGTAGAAAGGAGGAGAAAATGTTCTACGGATGCCTTAGTATGAAAGTGGCAACTAATTCTCACCGCCGCCAGTGGACGCTACTCGACAAACGCTCTCTATTTCCTACGGGAATCAATATAAATGATAGTGAATCTGTCATCCTTTTAAATCAGGGGTGGCCAACCTTTTTAGGGAGAGTGCCACTATGTGGAGAGAAAAAGCTCAGCGTGCCACATTGTATTTTTTCAACAAACTGAATTCTTTTTAAATGTTGAAAATAGATTTTATGTTGGCTGACTATTTAATTTTTACTCAAATGAAATATTTTTTCTCGTAAATCTGAGTAATTGAAATTAAAATGATAATGAAGATGAAACAAGTCCAAACTTAAGAGTTATCGTTAATAAACACTTTCATAGGTTCTGTCAGTTGGCTTATAATTAAAATAGAAACAAATAACATCAAACATTCTATTCGAAAAATTAAACAGTTCGCATCATATCTGTACATAACGTGGCTTATGAATCTATTTTTTTTCACCAAGTCTTTAATTTTAGGATTAGTTCTTGAGAATCCTAAGAAGTTTAAGTATTTTAAGTAATATCAATTAATATATTCAAAAGTATTTAAATTTTTCTGCATTCATAACAAAATATATTTGTTTAGAAGCGTATTTTGAACCAAATCTACAACAGCACTAGGCGGCAAAAGTGCGTAAATGTGAAAAAAAAAATCTGGTATGGGTCCCACACTACTTCCTTTTACGTGTAAATTTCTTTGTAGATGCCTTAGTGTTAAATTTATGCTATGAGTGAGCAAGATATCAATTCGAACATTTACACCCCTAGTTTGCTTCGAAACAATGCAAAACAAATGTTTTACAATGATTCATTTACTAAATATCGCCGATTTTAACATCATTCAGTGAATTTTTCGCAAAATATCGCCAATTGCGCCAAATTGAACCCAAATTCAAAAAAAAAAAAAAAAATTCGCCAAATTTGTCGCCAACTTGGCGATATGTCGCCAAGTTGGCGTCAAACACTTGGCGACCAAAAGCTTGGCGACATAACGGAAAGTGGTCGCGCCAATGCATATCTTTCCCTCTGCATTGAAATTAACACTGATTTTCCCCAAAAAAGGGGTAAAACACCCCCTTGGGAACATTCAAATGCAACCACAAGGGGAGGTGCACAACTAGACCATCCTCAGAGCCTACATACCAAGCTAGAAGCTTCTACGGCATATAGTTTTTGAGTTATGCGACCCACATACGCACACACGTACATACAGACGTCACACGAAAACTCGTCGTAATTAACTCGGGGGTGGTTGAAAAATTTTTTTCGGCTGCTTATATGTTGGTAGGTACATATGCACGTGCTGACAGGTCAAAAAAACTAAGGAATTTTCATTCGGGGGTGAGAAAAATCAAAATTTAGACTCAAATTTGAGTGATTTTTTTTTCGCGATCACAATACTTCCTTTACTACGTAAAAGGAAGTAAAAATGGTTGATACAAATTTCTACATAACGTGGATGACTTTATGTTGAAGTAAGCTCTTTTATTTGATTACCAATGCAAAAGGTCAGTAATTCTGATTTGGATTTCAGGAGGGTAACAAGTAGTGCCTTGCAAAGAATTAGAAAGAGAATTTAAAAGACCAGCATTTTTTTTATCATCCTGAATATCATCAAACCTAACACTAAATGAATACTTAAAGTGTGTGTAAAATTTTCTCCATATATCATTGGAAAATCATTAAATTTGTGTTGTTACTTTCAGTATTAATTTTTAAAGTTTTCTTCTTTTTTTCTCCAAAGTAGAGAGAAAGAAACAGAAGTTTCATCATAAAAGAATGTAGATGGCCTATACTGGTTTAGGAAACATATTTCTGTACAATCTTAAATTTAAATTACTTAAACGCCGGATAATAAGAGATGACATTACTAAATTCAACTGCTATTCTTCATTCCTAAGTAGCAAGTCCTCATTGCTTTCCTTCTAGATATTTTAAAAAACACATCCTCTAATATTCTAAAATCTTATGACTATTTTTAAAATTTGGGTAACTATCGAACACACTTCAATGAAGGAGTAACTTGCCATATTCTCCTCTTTCTCCTGGGAAAAGTTCACAAAACATTCAGAGCTCTAATTCGTAGTTTGTTTATATAGTGAACTAACTCTACAGGGTATCCAACAGAAAAAGTCTCATACCTTTTCAAGGAGCTTTGATAGATAATTCGATGACACTTTTGAAGTTTTTTTCCCAAATTATTATTAAGTAAAGTAACAAAAACAATTTAAGGGTCTTCATTTGTGCAACCATACTGAATTTTGTTCAATCTGGTTTCTTAATTTTAGTTGCAGAGTTAACTTTTTATTTTTAATTTCATCACCCCTAGCTGAAACTATTGCAGATCAAGAATCCATTCTGCAGCATCGACAGTTTCATTTATGTCAAGCACAAATATGTTTCACAAAGCATTATCTGTAGCGTCACAGCTTTCGTTGGATGTCCGAAGCTAACGCAAAGTACTTTGCATTATTGTAGTTCAGACAATTTGCAAGTCAGCCTCCTGACAGATAATCGTCATAATGTCATTATATTTATCAGTTTAAAGATTTTAGTTTTTATCTATTTTTGAAACCAACATTTTTTCCTCAATTTTGGAATTTTTTCAAAAGTCTTCGCGTGCCATTGTTACTGCTCTGCCGTGCCACATTGTGGCACGCGTGCCGCGGGTTGGCCACCACTGTTTTAAATGGTGCTATGGTGGATTTTGGTGTAAATCTTCGATTGACATTATGAATTAAATATGATTTTCATCCCACGAAAATATGTGCCATATTCTTTGAGAAATAGGTGAAATCGAATGCACTTACCAACTTCCAAATCTGACAATTTTTAAAGACTGCTGTTGGCAAGATTTTTTTTTTTTTTTTCAACTGGATTTTGGTGTAAATCCTCGATTGACATTATGAACTAAATATAATTTTGATCCCACTCAAAGTTTTGCCTTCATTTTTAAGAAAGATGTTTAATCGACCTCATCTAACATGCCAAATCTGACATATATGCGATTGTATGCGACATTTTCTTTGTATTGTACGATGTTCTTTTTGCTAAGAATCAGCTCTCTAAATTGTTGAGAAATTAAGCATGTGGCAAAAAATTAATTCTGTCGGCACTTAATTTTGTTATTAATTAAAAATATTTAGTAGACAAAATAATTGTTAGACTATGTTTTCATATTACCTTTCTTTTTACATGTTCATATTTTTAGTTAATTACCATTTGTAATCAGTAATTGAAAAATTTATTTATTCATTATTATTATTTTTCTTCGTTTTTACCTAATAATAGAAAATTTTATAATTACATCATTTTACAATTAAAAATATATTCATTAGCTTAATTTTCGATTTTTTTTTTTTTAAATCTTTTTAGCTTAAACCTAGAAGACTAATATAATGTATCTCTAACACCGTTTAAAATAGACAAAAATCATATTTTAAGACTTAAAAATTTCTACGGGAATCAAAATAAATGATAGTGAATCTGTCATCCTTTTAAATGGTGCTATGGGTAAGAAAATATTTTTTTTTTCAACTGGATTTTGGTGTTAATCATCGATTGACATTATGAATTAAATATCATTTTCATCCCACGAAAATAGGTGCCGTATTCTTTGAGAAATAGGTTTAATCCAATGCACTTACCAACTTGCCAAATCTGACAGAATCCGTCATTTTTTAAAGACTGCTGTTGGCAAGAATATATTTTTTTTCAATTGGAATTTGGTGTAAACCATTGATTAACATTATGAACTAAATATGACTTTGATCCCACTGAAATTTTGCCGTATTTCTTAAGAAAGATGTTTAATCGACCGCATCTAACAACTTTCCAAATCTGACATATATTCGACTGTATGCGACATTTTCTTTGCATTGTACGATGTTATTTTTGCTAAGAATCAGTTCTCTAAATTGTTGATAAATTAAGCATGTAGCAAAAAATTAATTTTGTCAGTACTTAATTTTGTTGTTAATTAAATATATTTAGTAGACAAAATAATTATTAGACTGTATTTTTATATTACCTTCCTTTTTACAAGTTCATATTTTTATTTAATTAGTTAAATTCATATTAATCAGTGATTGAAAAATTTATTTTTTCCTTAATATTATTTCTTATTCGTTTTTACCTAATAATATGAAATTTTTTTCCATCATTTTTACAATTCAAAATATATTAATTAGCTTAATTTTCAATTTTTTTTAATCTCTTCATAATGTTAATCGATGGTTTACACCAAATTTCAATTGAAAAAAAAAAAATCTTGTCAACAGCAGTCTTTAAAAAATGACAGATTCTGTCAAATTTGGCAAGTTGGTAATTGCATTCAAATAAAGCGATTTCTAAAAGAATACGGCACCTATTTGCGTGGGATGAAAATCATATTTAATTCATAATGTCAATCGAAGATTTACACCAAAATACAGTGGAAAAAATATTTTCTTACCCATAGCAGCATTAAAAAAAATGACAGATGCAGTATCATTTACATTGATTCCATTAGGAAATAGGGAGGGATTGTCGAGTAGCACATGAAACCTGGCTACTACTTTCTACAACTCTCTCTCTCTGCGTCCATGGGAATAAATTAATAAACGATCAAACTGTCTTCACCTGCTTACTCTCGGCTGCGCACTTAGGCTTTGCCCCCCCCCCCCCCAATGGGTTTTTCATGTTGCTTTTAAAATTTTAATAAGTGCATTTTGTAGAAAGGAGGAAAAAAAAGTGTTTTTCTTTGTCGTAACTTTCTTATGCAACTTCTCAGCATGTGAATTATTCTCGTATCCTCTCCGCCCCCTCCCCGTTTAGCGGGGACAAAATGATGGTTCCCCGTTTTGCTTCTTTAAAATCTTTCATTTTTAGGACACGGGGTAAAAGAACACTTGTTCTGGACGCTTCCTTCAAATTCAACGACCGACTGATCATTATTCTGCCCCGTTACTGCGCACTTTTTCAAAGTAGTAGTTTCGAAAAGAAGTAATGAATAAGTTTTTGTTTTTTCCACTACGGTGTCCCTGTTTTCACGTGGTTCCCGTCCATTCACCTGAAAGAGTTTGTATTAATAAGGTTTTGATGCGATGGGGGGGGGGGGGGATTAGATAGCTACTGGTGGTTTGCATGTTAGGCCGTTAGTAGTATAGCATTTTATCCAGGGACTCTAGTTTTGAAGATCCACGTCCAGAAATTTTTGCACTACTTGAGCGAGCGAAAACTCGCATTTCTGTTTTTGAAGGTAATATTTCCCACACATATTGCAAAAATACTATTTTTGTTCGAAATAATAACATGAATTTAGAATTCTCAATATTTTACATATAATATGGAGCAGTTCTTATTTGGAATTTCTGAGCTTCGTACAACTCAACTCTACATTGCCCCTAGAAGAGAAAAAGTTTTTAGCCAGCGTTTGCAGCGTCAGGCCGCGATCTTCCGAAGCTATGGTGAGTTGAGAATTAAATCTTTGTTCATCGCATTTTAATTTAATGTTTACATTAAAACATTGCTTATTTTATTTTTGTGGAAGTGTTCGCGAAATGGAGTGTGCAAAAATTTTTCTAACAGGTGAACTAAATTCGACGGTCGTGTTTTACAATGTTCTCGTTTGGTTCATAAGAAATTCGAATTTGTCATGATACCACTTAATCTAACTTTCTTAATCTCTTTATGAAGGGTTAGAATTATAACATAGTTCTTATTTTGAATAAATAAATCTCATCGAATGATCGTCAGCGCAGTCAGCAGCCTATCCACCCTGATAAAATGCATTTTTTATTCCAGTCAACACATAAGAAAAAAACAAGAAAGCTTAGGGGTCACGTCAGTCATGGCCATGGAAGAATAGGTAAGTTTTCATGTTATTTTGCTGTTTAAACCTTTTATTTGACATTTTTACAGTCATCCTGCCGTAGGTAGCTAAAGCGCAGCATCTGCTAAAATGAGTTTTAAATATTTAAAAAAGAGGTTAAAATCCTTTCATAAGAAGAAGATGTTAGAGAATTTGTCGTTTTTCGTGAGAGCTGCATTTCCTCAATAGTAAACGTGCAGAAAAGACACGTGTGACTATTACTCATTTTTTGCCCAATTTATTCGATTAATATTAAGCTGTTCAAGTTTTTAATATTTATAAAGTGGATGATTATTTTACTACGGCAAACAATGACGCTACAAATTAAACTAAATTTTCACTAGCAGTTTCATTTTTAGAAGTCTACACATGTGGTCACTTTCCTAAAAGTAATCGATAACATTACCCTTTTGGATCTGGGCTGTTTATTAGAAATTTTTCTTTCGACCCAGGTAGTACAACAGTTCGACCATAGATTTCTTTTCCAATAAAAACTGAAGGTATAAACTTGTACCAGACGTATCAAAACCTTTAAAAAATCCCCGGCTCCAAAGGGTTCCAGTGAAAATTTCAACCCCGTCCTCTAAACTAGATGAGACTTATGGTACAACATGTTTACTGCCCGGTTCCTAAAGGTTAAGCCCTGTGTTGTGCAAAAGTTATCAGTGTTTTGTTCAATCGAAGTGCTTCGAGAAAATCGTGCATATTTTTTATTTTCTGTTGTCGAAGGCTATTTGGTGCTAATTTCATTGCATAAAATCCAAACATTGATGCATTGTTGTTTCAATGTATTTCTTTATGCCATAGCAATGCTTTTGAATGCACTCCTTTGAAAGTTTAATATTTTCAATAGATTGTTTTAAAAGGCACATGTACTTACTTGTTATGTAGATGAACTTAAATAGCAAGATGTCTACAATGTGGCCCAATTGTATTTGGAGCAATAACAAATTGATTTTTTTTTCCAGGTCCTGAAAACAGCCCCCTGGCTGTCCCAATCGCATTGTCTAGCACTTAAAAGTTTCAAAAAACCTATTAACACAACATAAATTAGGCAATTAATGTCTAAAGGTAGAATAATGCAACTATTTTTTTTATGAAATGAGGTCTAATTACGTACTTCTAAAACTTAATTTTGTCTAAATTCTTTCCAGAGTTTTTTCAAACAGTCCCCTGCCACTAATTCAAAGCTGGAATTGTAAAAATCTGTTACTCTTGCAACTGTTTTTTGGCATTAAGTTTCAAAGAGCCAGTGAATTTGCCGACAACTGTTGAAACGCCACTTTGTTAAGTTTAAGAGCCACATTTGTGTGGAAAGTATGCATCATCGTCTGTGCGATAAGTGCCCTGCCATGTGATTTTATTAATGTTAATTAGTTTAACTATTAGACATATTTATTATGTCCATGATTTGTGTCTACACGTATAAGTAGTTTTGTAACAAATTATGTACCAATAGTTTTGCAGATATTACGCAACTAAGTGCAAATACACAGGTCCTTGCATTCCCCTGCCTTGTTATACTATGTAGGGGACTTGCACCCTGTTGCAATAGTCCTGAGCAATAGTATTATAATTATACGATTAATTTCAAAAAAGGATGCCCCAACAGATTCTGTATGGGAAAAAGACCAGTTTACAGAAAATCGTCCAATTTTCAGTTAAGATTGAAAAAAAAAAATATCCTGCCATGGCCAGACCTAGATCATATAGACAAACACGCGAACGCCGTTCGCAGAAAGTTTTCAAATGTTGCAGACAAGTTTGTTTGAGATAAATTTTTGTGGTAAAGGATAAGGACGCACCAATAAGCATATTGGCCGATTACCGATTAATCGGCTGTTGATAATTGACTGGGCCGATAAGGATAATTATTTTTCTACCACCTATTTTACCATAACTGTTTTTTATCTCTTATACAAGTCCAAGTTTTTAATTTCAATATTTTATCAAATTTCTTCGAACCAATTTTCATATTAGTGTCAATAATATTATTAACACATTGTTAGTTATTTGTAAAAGAAAAAAAAAACGGTCGAAAACTAACTTTTATTCTTAACTTCCATTGTTAGTTATGTTAATTGGAAATAAAATTTTATAAAGAAAAGAGGTGTGTGGGGGGGGGGGGGTTGTGGTGAACACTCCAATTTAGGAGTACTTTTAATTCATATATTTTTGTAATCCTTAGTAATTTATTCAATACTTTTATTCTTTGAAAATTAGAGGTTATCTGAAAGCACTGTGCTAAGGAGAAAACTCTCCACATGAAAATGTTGCATCATTGTCTTTGCATATTTATTCAAAGTAGAATTCATTAAAAAAAAATTATATCAACTGTGAGGATTATTATTACTGTTAATTTAAGTACTGCCGATTAATTGGTTTATCTCTAGTAAAGGACATATTTTGGTCTCCAATTTCGAGGAATACAGTTGATAATCCTGAAAAAAGAGTAAATATAATTAACATAACTTGCTGATCTTATGGTGGTATGGTAGTCCTATATATTTTATCTATTTTTGCTGTTAGCAGCATAAGAGTGGAAAAGTACAGGGTTTTTTGCAGAAAATTTTAAGAAATTCATTCTCTTCACAGTTTTATAATTTATCTAGGTCTGGCCATTGCATTGGAGTTAAGCATTCAGTCTCGGAAGTCGGCTTTGAGGAGTTAGGATCAAAGTCCTGGAAACAACTTATTCAAAAAAGATAATTTTCCATGCATTCTTCATCTAGAACATTTTCCAAAATAATTTGTTCAAAGCAAATCCGCCTTAAGTTCATAATCTACATTAGCCGGTAGGCGCTAATGTTAGGGTTTTTTTTTAACTTTTCACAAGTAAACAAAAAATTATTCAAATCAAAGTGAAATATGACAAGGTGGTGTCCTCGCCAAAAGTTTGCAAATGTTGCGAAGGTATTTTTATTCTTTATCTTTAATGAATTTCTTTACAGGAAAGCATCGTAAGCATCCTGGAGGTCGTGGTAATGCTGGTGGTATGCATCATCATCGAATAAATTTTGATAAATAGTAAGGAAAATTTCTTTCTGTAAATCACAAGTTTTTCATTTCTGTCAGTTTGTACTCTTTGCCTCAATTGTATTTCACTATTCAGAAACGTGACTCTTACGCAGTGGTTGGAAAAACTACATATTTTTCGTAGCGAACTACAACTACTTTCTTATAAATGTAGTTAACTACAGCTACAACTACTTTTTTTTAAATGTAGCGAGCTACACTACTTTTGAAATGTAGTTGCTACTTCGCTACTTTTTAAAAAATAAGTAAATAAAACGAATACACCCTTTGACGATCGACCGAAAAAATTTGAAAAGTGGTTTATATTAAAAAATTACTTCATTCCAATATGGAATAGAAATAGGAATTGTCTTTGAATTTATGTTACTTTTCCATTTTGTTCCTTTTTTTTGTAAAAATTTGTCCTTTTTAGATTTTTTTACAATTTTTACGAATATTCGCCACAAGAAAACCTTGTTTTTCTTTTTTTCGGTCTCTTTTTTAAAATTTTTTTTTCATTTATTTATTTATTTTTTTATTTAAAAGTAGTTTTCGAAAATCGCTACAAACTACTATTTTTTTGTATCGAGCTACTCTCTACTCTACTTTTCTTAAAAAGTAGTGCGCTACACTACAAACTACTAAAAAATGTAGCTACTACCGTAGTTTCGCTACTTGTAGCTCGCTACTTCCTACCACTGCTCTTACGTATATTTTCCTTTGTTTTTGATTTTTCAGCTTTTTCCGTTCAAAACTTACATTGTTTTTGCAACTGTTGTTGAAAATGGATTTTTCAATGCTTATGAGGAAAAATATTTTAAGAATCCAGTTAATAATATCTTTAAAGTGTCATTTGGGATTGTCAGAATGGATATTTATTGCTCTGAATTTTGGTGACATTAATTCAATTATTTCATAGTGTGACTTGCTTCTTGTAAGTGATTTCAGTTTTTGCATAATATCCAAACATTGATTCAGTGTTGGTTCAATGTATTTCATTATGCTAAAGAATTGTCTTTTGGTTGCACTCCTTTTGAAAATTTGAATTTTCAATTGATTAAATTAAAAGGCACATAAATACTTGTTCCGACTCAATTCTGCCTCATTAATAAGTCCTATGTAATCTCTTATCTTTAAGAAAAGTTAAATAGTTTGTCACATACACTAAAATTTTGAGATTTGTAGCTATTAAATAGATTTGAATCCATGAAATACATTTTTAAAAATTAAATTTGTTTTTTTTTTTTTTAATTTTAAAGGGTTTAATTTTTTTTCAAGTTTAGAGATCCGCCCTTAATCTGTTTCTCTTGTTAAATTTATCAATAATACATTTTGAGGTATTTCTGATGCTAAAGCAACAAATTTTAACCTGCAGACTTGTTTTTGGCTGTATATGTTTTGCTCTATTGTACGGTCAAAAGATGAAGGTGTAAAATTGTTCAGCTTTGCAGATGTTTCATCAATTCCCATATTTTTTTCACTTAATTTCAACTCCTTGGCTGCTTTGAAATGCATTGTTAATGTGTTAGGGTGAATATCATGAAAAATGCCAATTTGACCATGGAAAGTTTCCATTTTTGAAGATACTTAGAAAATTAAATTAATAGGGTATTTCAAATACACATTGGTAACAATATTTTTTAAAAATTAGGGGCATGGTCAAGGTGAACATTTACCCCCCTTTTAGGGGGGTTGTCTTTGAGCGTTACCGGTATGAGAATGCTACTGAACTGACAAATATTACAGATTTTACACTTAGTGTATAAAAGTAATTACTTTCACTACCTTTTATGTTAAAAAATAAAATAATTATTACTTAGAATATAATATTTTCAGAGCCTGAACACTTTTAAAAAATCAAAATAAAATAAAATTCTTAACACAATCTTGAAACGAAATTAATTGAGGACAGTCAGTTTGGCGGGGGAGGGTGATTTTCACTAAAATGTTCGTTAGTTTTCCATTTTAAAACAAAATTATATTTTTGGGTGCAGTAGATACGAACAAAGGTCGGAATATTGACATGTGAAAGAAAAGAGGGTGAAAAAGGCAATTTTATTTGAAAACTCAAATTTTGCGGAAAAATTCATGTTTTTGAAGCATTTAAAAAACAAATAAAATGGGAAAATTTGGCAGGAAAAACTACGCACTTGAATCTATCTGTGTACTTTAAAACTCAACAAACTCATAACACGAAGAAAAAATTGCGAAAAAACATCGGTAACGCACACATCAGTTTCGTAACAAATACCTTCTACTTCCGCGCTGCCGACATGAAGTTTCCCCGCAATGTGATAGCTGAACTTCCCTAATTAAAGATTCGAAAATAAAAACATTTTATTATGTCCATGACAATAGGTTTCTTTTCAATTATGCAAAAATAAATTGAAAAATTACTTTATTTTGTGTCTTAATTTCCGCTGCCGACATGACACTTCATTTGGTAGAAACAGAAAAGTCAAGATTGAAAAAATCTTACCTGTAATTTAATGCAGCCGAAGTGAAAATTTTCTATCGAAACTGAAACATCACATATTAGAGCTTCACCCAGCGTAATTTTTTGGCGCCAAAAAATGTTTTGTCTAGATTTTATCATTCCGAAAGTTGGCTCACTCGTCATGTTATGAATACTTGTGACAAGCAGAAATTGCTTTTTTTTATCGATCTAAATTCATTTTATCTAAAACACAAGAGTTAATCGTCATAGATGAACAAAAAACACGTTATTTCCGTTTGTATTTGTTTCTGCTGCGATGTTTTATAATCCACAGGATTTTTTTGAGCTTTGCGATTCGAATGTGTGATGCGTTGCCGACATGACATTGAGGCAATAAAAAGAGTTCTATTGTCACAAATTAAAGTAAAACCTGAAAATTTTGTCATGGATTGTATGTACGACGCAGTTTACTGTATGGAAAAAAAAAACTTTTTGGTTTTTATTTGGAAGTGCTTGAGAAATTCATTTGTGACTTAAATTAGCACTTTTCCTGATATTCACCCGTTAACAAACAAGGGAAAGCCTGAACTACGTTAAATTTTAACACTGAACTTGTACTTAGCGGAAATCTCGTTTGCATGGTTGAGCAGTCCTCTCAGATTATTTATTTTAATGAGTAATTTTCCTCTCTATGCATGCTTTTATTTAAATTGCAATTCTTGGAAAATAGTTTTTTGTGTTTGACATTTTAATCCTGTAACATCTTCTAAATGTTTTAATATTTTTAATGGTTAAATAAAGTGCTTTTTCATATTGCTATCTTAGCAAGCTTAACTTATTTAATTTTTTATTTTAATAATTCAAAAATTAGTTTGCCTTTAAAAAAGTAGTTGACGAAAAGTTGTTTCATATGCTTTAAGTTTCAAACTCTGCATGTTAAATATTTTAATAGTTTTGACAGCTGGGAGTTATTTTAACAGATCTCTTAGAATACCTTCTTTTATTATTAATTATTCGTGTTTTTTTTTTTTATCAGCATTACTTGTAACATAGTTTAAAGAAAGTTACATAATTGAAATTAATTTAATAAATTTAAAAAACTTTTTAGAAAGTTCAAATATTAATTAAAATGAATAAAATCACTAAAAGTGAGTGGTATATTTTAAGATAACTTGTTTAATGTCTGAAGTTAAAAAAATGTTATTGTCTTAGTGAAATTTCATCAGAAAATTTTAATCTAAAAATCTAAATTTTGATTTAAAAATGTTTTTACATCTTAAACATTTTTCTGGTCCTTGGGCAGGCCCGTCATTTGGGGGAGGGGGGGGGGGGGCGGCTTTGAGAAATCAATGTATTTTCATATAAGTGGGCGTGGTTTTTATGTTTTCCGATAACATTGCATTGTGTTTGGACTCTTTGCCCCCCCCCCCCCCTGGAAAAATTTGAAATGACGTCCCTGTCCTTGGGGCACTATTTTGTACTTTGGTTGATCAAATTCCTGACAGCATATGCAATAAACAAAATAAAAATTTCAACTCTTGCTATTGCTATTTCAATCAGAATAAATTTTTTATTCAGAATTTACTTCTAGAGTCAAACAGAACTTGGAAAAAAAAAAGTTACTGTAAAACTGACATTCTTAACATATAAAATGAAGAATATTTTCTGGAAAATCACTTTAAAATAGGGACTAATGTCACTATAATAGTTTCAGCTCAGTAACCAAAATCCTTAAAGAGAGGCCACCCCCTCCGATCAGACCCTCATTTTCACTCAATAGGGCAGTTCGCTCGGAAATTTTAGTGTATTTTTATTTGTTGTGGTTGAGTTTCACTATACTGTTACCTTTATGTAGCACTAGTTAAGTTATGAGTTTTCTTGGATTATTTAAAACTTCAAAATCTATTTATAGCCATCCTGGTTATTTTGGTAAAGTTGGTATGAGAAACTTCCATCTGAAGAAAAACCAGAAGTTCATGCCCATCATCAACATTGACAAACTTTGGTCCCTTGTTACTGAGAAAACAAGAGAAACATACAAAAATCACCCTGAAGGAAAAGCACCAGTTATTGATGTAGTGAACAAGGTGAGTCTTTTTTCTCAACTTAAGGACCTGCATCCTTGATGCAGGGCAAGGACTCGGTCACCTTTTGAAATTTTGGTTACTTTTTGTCACCTTTTGGAATTTTTGTCTCCTTTTTAAACCTTTCTTGAAATGTGTTTAAAAAAACCTATTTTCTATAAATAAAATTTTTGAAAAGTATGAATATTTTTTCTTACCTGAAAATAATAAATAGGATTTTGAATGAAAAAAGCAAAAATCTGTCATACAAAACATTAAAAAATAGTGCTTAAACTGTGGCTCATTTACAAAACAAAGCCTTTTAGAAGACCTGTTTAAAAAAGTTTCAAAAAAAAAAGGGTGCACCTGTTCCAAGGATGTTCTTTTTTTTTGTTTTTGAAATAAAATTCCATTGGTGATTTGCATAGAGATGGGGGGGAAATAGGGGTCAAAGTTCTTATCTTTACCCTTATATTCTTATCTCTTTTCTGCTCTACCCCCATAATTTCAAGCAGGGCCATGTGTTCAAACCCCCTCCGAATTTTTTTTTTTTTTTCAAATACTTTTTATTATCCTTTTTGTGATGAAAAAAGACTATTACAACTTTTATTTATTTGTTTAAATTTCATTAAAAAAAATAAAATAGAAACGATTATACAAACCAGTGTTTTATATGCAGTAATTATTTTTATTATTGAGACTATCATCTCTTGCAAAACAATGCAGCGTTTCTTTCAAATTTTAAATACCTGACCTTAACGAATATATATCAAAATTCTTTAAATAAAAATGCTGAACTGTATATTAACCCTATTTTATCGAGGCCAAAAAATGTAGGAATTTAAGATTTTTTTTTTTTTCGAATTTACGTACACGCACATCCATTCCTTTTAGTTACTAACAATACATAGAATTTTCAACAGAGGGTGAAATTAAGTCCTTATTTTTCACTACTGATAGTAATTTAATGATTTGAAATTGCTAGCAAGAATGAAAAAAATATTCTTTCAATTTTTCCTTTTTACTGCATTGGGATCCTGTGTTGAAATCGAAGCATTCTCAGTGAGAACAAAGAAAACAAGTGCATGTGGGGGGAGGAGGATGGAGGTAGTTGTCTAGAAAATATCCACTCACCATTTGGAGTTTGAAAAAGTGGCAATTGAAAAAATAAATGAACTAATAGATGCTTTAATAATAAGAAAAAAAAAAAAACTTTACAATTTTTTGTCCTCTTGTATTTTTCAGTCTGTAATCAATATCACAATGATTTATTTTAAAACAATGGTGCTCAACCTTCTTTAACTCAAAGGTCACAACTCATTTTAAGACGAATGTTGTACACCAGAAAGTTTAAAGAAGTAGTCATTTGAAGGTTTGATAAATCCTTTTCAACTAGTTCTTTCAGAGCAAAATGTTTTTAAAAGTAAATACTGACATGTAAATACTGAATTTTTCAATGAATTATTCGTCTGGCGACAAACATTTTTTTCCAGGAGCTTAAGCCTTTAGTATTTTTGATCTCTAATCATATTAAAAGTTTTCTTGATAGCATCATAAATCATGAAAAAAGAAAGAAAATTACTAAGAACTGTTGTTTTCACAACTTAATTCGTATTTTACTATCATTAATTTTTGCAACTCTTTCTTAGAAACCAGTTTCTCAATATTAGGATAGTGACGTAAGCAGCTATATGGGTCAGCTTTGCAAGCTGTAGGCACCACTTTAAAACCATGCTCTAGGCATACATTTTGCCTCATTTGAATGCATTATTCATCATGCCAATCAATGTAATCAAATAAAAATATTTTGTAATTGTAGACTTACACGTTCGCGACTAATTGCTGACTGTAATTGCTAATTGTAATTGCTTCCACTCGAAAATTTTAACCATTTGCATCTGCATTGATTCACGTAAAAATTATCGTTGACTTTCACTAATGATTATCTTCAATGTATTGAGATTTTTGGAAATAATATAACAGTAGCTCAGTTTGTTATATTTTGTCATAATTTGAATTTTCAGCTCAAATTTGCAAAGCATTTCTCAAATAGTTGAAATTTTCTTTTCACAAAGCACTAATTCAGACAATTCTTGATCCCCCCCCCCCCCCCCGCCCCCGCTACAAACATTTCATTCAGTGAGTCATGTCACGGAAAATCATGGATTTCGAACTCTAATTGTAGCAGCTACCTTGCATTTTGCAAAAGTTTGTGTTTGAAGTGTTGCATAAATCTCTTACATTTATCCAAATTGTCTTCATGAAATTATTTTTAATAAAAGATAATCTTTGACGTGAAAAATTCTTCCGCTTAGACTATTTTGGAGGAGAAGATTTTGGAAACTTTGGCATATCTGTCCTGAATTTTAGCCCCTGGATATGTAGTTTAGGAAAGTGATTAATTCACTTTTACAAAATTAAGTTTTTATCTTAATTTTTCCAAAATATAGCTGTACTAAAGTAAATAGAAGTAGCATCGAATTAGAACGCCTTGCCTTGTATTGAAATCCGTTTTAACTTTTTTGTTTCCTTGAGAAAGATAGTAAATTAACCCTTTTGTTTAAACTTAATGTGTTTGTATAATACATATTTTATACTTTTTTCTGCAAGACGCAGCCTCAAAGATTCTAGTAGTGCATCTTGTACTCAAAGCTAGTACTTGAATGTCCAGTGTTTGATGTAAAATTGTCGCTAGCCTTGGAATTGTCATGAAGAAGAAAAAAGTTCAGATCACAATTTTTTTTGAAAATTTTTCTTAGTCGTGATTTTGAAATTCAATGATAAATGCTTCAAAATTATTTTTTTGGGGTAAAAAGAAATGCTTGAAAATACAGGCATGTTTGTGTTACCCATAAAATTCATGCATATTTAATGACTAAAAAATAATTTCGAGATCCTTAAAGTCCTTATTTTTTGTTTTGGAAAAGAAGTGGGAACCCTGGTACATGTTAGATTTTTTTCTTCATTTAATACATTTGTCATCTTTCACATTTGCTCATGTAAATACCCGAAAGCATCACATTCTCATTAAAATAACCTATTGTAACAAAAAGTGACAGAATATTCGAATGAAATAAAATTTCTTTGATCATATAGAACTCAAGAGATATGTGTTTTTCTAAAACCCTCCCCAAAATAAGATTGGTTACGGTTGTGATTTCAGGTATTCATTTAATAGATTTTGAAGAAAAATATTTGAGCATAACATAGTTTACTCTGAAAGTGTTTTAAAAATGTCCTAAACTGGTTTATTTTGTTACTTCCAGCCCTATCATATTCATGTTCAGAATCTAAGTCTCTTAAAGTAGTATGTAGGCTATTTTGGTAAAAGTCGGAAAAAGGATAATCGTTTTCTGCTTTTTGATTTCTTAACAAATTACTTTTGGTAACCTTTTAGTTACTTTTTTGTATCACCTTTTAGTCAACTTTGTTTTAAAATTAGTCACCTTTCTCACCTTTTTCAAAGACCATCAGCAGTCCTCGCCCTGTTGATGTATAAAATATAACACTGTTCTGCCTGCCTTCTTCAAAATGAAAGGCATCTAAAAAAATCCTTTAAACGCAAGCTCTGTTCAATATTTTCTGTGCTTAATTGTTGTCCAAATTTAAATCTGTTAGAAATGAGAAACATTTAGAAGCTTTAAAAAGAAAAACTCAGGTATACTTTTAAATTGAAACATAAACTGAACAATTATATATTCAAAGATGCCTATTTCAGACCTGCCAACTCTCCCGTTTTTTCTCCATTCTCCCAATTGTAAGTTCGATATAGATTTCTGCAGTTTTTATTTGGTTTTTGAATTATGTTTTTTCCGAAATTGAGTAATACTTACATCTGTACAATATAAGTTTTCACAACCTCTATAGATGAACAGCCCCGTCTAGCAGCCCTAATCAGTACACAGATATCCCAAAGCTGCGTCAGTGTGCGCTGCCAGATCCCAACTGCTCGTTTTGCTCTGAAAAAGTGCCAAAACTTTCCAATATTAAACTTTTTATTTTGAATTTATTACTGCAATCTTCTGTTCAAATGACAGCTTTTTTATTTGTTTTATTCTCAATATTTTAACAGTGAAAATAGCAGGAAGTGTGAGGGTCTATGTGTGCAATCTTTATGCATCCATTATAGGATTTGCAAGATTCGTCCTTAAGTTCCAGAATTGTTCTTTAAGTAAATAACCATATAATCATGTGTCAACTTAAATGCATTTCTTGGAATTTTCTTTTATGTAGAAGAGCTAGCTTTTTTACTAGTTATTATATAGTCTGATTGTTATTGACTATTAGTTTCGACCCTCTCCTTTTTTGTCACAGTCCATTTTTAAGTTTTAGTTTAAATGCTTACCAATGATATCGTTATGAAGATATAAACAAAGTTAATTTTTGTCTCATACAGGAATGAAAATCTTCTGCGGATCCGCGATTTTTCGCTCTTTTTATTATTTCTTTCTTTCCGCGATCTAAAAGTTAATGCTGCATCATATTTATAAAAAGTGATATGTATACGTGTAATGTTAAAATAAAGCATAAAATTTGAAGTAGTAGAGGTTGAAAATACTTCTACCTTGAGAAATAATTAAACGTTTTTAGGATGCAGCAAGACTGAATTAAGGAAATTCAGCTAAAATATTCAATCTTAGTCAAAAAGAAATTGTGAAAATTATTTTGATCTTTAATTATTATCAAAATAACTAAAAACCGTACAATATTAATTAAAGAATTTATTTCTTGAGATACAAGTGTAATTCATTTAATATTACATTCCCCCCTCCCCTCTTTTTTGTTTCTACATTGCTTTGAATGCTTTAAAATGATAGAAATAGGAAATGATCAAAAAAGAGGTTTTAAAAATGAATAGATAGCCTTCAATCTTCCATTTCACCAAACATATTAAGAGGAAGTCTCTCCATGACTAATTCCGCATAATATTTTTTGAAAAAAAATCTATCCAAATGTTGAGCCGCACAATTGTTCCTCTTTTTTGACTTTGAGTTTTCATCCCTGCTCATAATGGAAACATTTAGGGTTTTATATATTTAATCTTTCTGGATGGAATAAGGCAGATTTTTTTTTCTATTTTCTAAATAACTTTGAACTTGTTTATGTTCAACCTTTCTTGACGTTTTGACAATTGTATCAGTTGTTGTAACTTTGTATAGAATTTTACTGAAAATGGTAGCTCTTAAAAATATACAAAAAATCCTTTGTGTAATGACAAAAGGGGTTTGACACTTGAGAAATATATGTAAAATGTCATTCAGTAGTACTAGCTGTAAAAAAGAACTTAAGCAAAACCTATGCTTTTTTTATCATTAAAAATAAATCACAAATAATGAACTTAATTATCTGTATTTAATTAGCGAAGAAACACATTAAGTGATAAGGATAGGACATTTTATAGCCAAATGTTGTGGGATGAATTTGAAAATAATTGGAAGAAAGCTTTTTTGAATATTCAAACATGTAAGTAGTTAACAAAAAGTTGGGATTTATAGTACTTTATTTTGGATTTTTAAAAGTTTAGCTATGCATATCTGTAGACTTGCTCTGACTCTGTGGCCAGAGCAAGGGGATAAAAATATGCTACATAAAATTTTGACTTTCTTAAGGAAAATCAGTGTTGAACATTGCTGTTAAGAAAGTTGCACATTTCTGAAATTTTTTTAAATTATTTGGGATCAGTCTCATTAATATTAACAATACAGCACTCATTTTTTTAACAGATTTTCTCAAGTTTACAATTTTGTTCATCAGACTTGTTCTCTTTTTTTTTTTGGCTTAGCAATTCTATAAAAATGTGCTGCATAAATTTCGTTACTTGTATTAAACCTTATTTGTTGCAAAAGTAAATAATTGAAATTAAAAAACAAAATGCATTTTTGCCGGCAAGACTAATTTTGGTTGAGGAAAGCCAATCAGGTTTTAATAAAAAGTTGTGCATCATTGGTTCTTGAGCTCTAATACTAAGAAGAAAATGAACCCAGCCTCCTCTGTAAAGAGTTGCTATGCATTTTAATTCCTTAACCTGTTCATGCTCAATTAGGGATGTCTAAAGAAGCGATATTCTCCCATTGCATAAAATATTTTGATTTGCAGAATGTTTTTGCATACTTGCTGGATATTAAGTCTGCGAGATTAGTTGTTGAAATATAGGAACTTCTTTTTCCTCTTAGTATTTTAGCTCTGTTCCACTGTTGTACAAGTTTCAGTAGCTTTCGTCTTTATACATTAAAATCGAGTTTTTAGTGACAAAGGCTGAAATTTTTATTAGTCTTATCCGAAACTTGCATTTTCATGCACGTTAGTTATGTATAAGGTAACATAATTAAATGGTGGGTTAAAATTTGTCATGGGTTTAAATTAACCGTAGTCTTACTCTAAGGAGTCAATTGTGTGATAGCTGACATTCAAATAAGGCTTATCCATGGTATCGATCGTAACAGGGCTTGTATTTTTGGACGCAATTGTCTTGTACTGTAAATTTTGTTAAAATGTCTAGAACTGTCATTCAATAAATACTTATTCAAAAGGCTTGAGTCATCAATATTCGAATGTATAATATCATGGTAACAATGAAATCGTTATTTCTCATGTCAATGATGAGTAAATTTACTGCCCCAGGCTGACAAGTAATGCTGAATGGTATACCATTCTGAGGCATGATTTGTTGCCATGGTGATCATTGGTGTATCTGGTACGTAAAGTTTTTAATTGTAATACTAATCACCATCTTAATTATTGGTCCTTGGTTAAACTAAAATGTGAAATTATTACATCTATGTTTTATTAAAACATAGAACCGTCATAACAGCAATTTAGTAATACATTGCTGATGCCACATGTTTTCTGTTGCATTCTAAGCTTGTCAAAATAAGTTCAGGAAATCAATTTGTAACACTCAAAAAATCTAATTGATGTCTGTGATGATCGACTTACCGCCCCAGGCTGAGAAGCCATGCTGAATGGTACATGTCATACTGAGACTTACTTGTCAGTTAATAGTGTTTGGTTTCTTACTTTGTGGATCTTAATTTTGAATTGGTTCAAGTTCTTTCTCCGTCTGTGATGATCGACTTACCGCCCCAGGCTGAGAAGCCATGCTGAATGGTACCTGTGATACTGAGACTTACTTGTCAATAGTGTTTGGTTTCTTACTTTGTGGATCTTAATTTTGAATTGGTTCAAGTTTTTTATCTGTCTGTGATGATCGACTTACCGCCCCAGGCTGAGAAGCCATGCTGAATGGTACATGTCATACTGAGACTTGTCAATTAATGGTGTTTGGTTTCTTACTTTGTGGATCTTAATTTTGAATTGGTTCAAGTTCTTTCTCTGTCTGTGATGATCGACTTACCGCCCCAGGCTGAGAAGCCATGCTGAATGGTATCTGTCATTCTGAGACAAGTCAATTTGCAGCATTAGTAAATAGCATGTGATTAATCTGATATTTATTGTGTTGGATGGTGATTGGTTAACCCTATCTAATAGTTGTGATGAAACGAATATCTGAAGACAACAAAAAAATATTTTTTTTGCAATGTGGCATTCAATAGTTTAAAATAATTTCTGCCGTAATAGAAGTGTTCCATGATGTTTTGTTATCCCTGTCTGATGATTAGTGATGAAAATGCTGTCTGAGAACACTGGTCTAGGACTTTATTTCCCAATTTAATATTGATGTATTGTCTTATCTCAGTTCATGATGATTAGCACAGACCTGTCCTGATTTTCTGATGCAAGCATTTTTCTGAACAACTGAAAGAATTTCATAGTCCTCCATCCTTATATTTTGCACGCAATTAGAACCCAGCGTGCTGCATATTATTTGCATGTTGGGTGTCGGAAACGTGCTACACGAAAGCAGTTGTAGATGTTAAAGGTAACATTTTTTTGTTTCAAAATCTGCATTTGCAACAATTTTTTTTGGCAGTATTTTAAGCTGATATCCAATTAGTATGCTGCTTCTGGCTAACTGGCATAATTGTGAGACTAACTCAAAAGCAAAAAATGTTTTGAACCTGGTAGATTCCCAATGAATGTCCTAAAAATTTGATTTTATCCCCACTTTTAAATTAAGTGTTCTGTGATGTTTTGTTATCCCTGTCTTATGATTTGTGATGAAGCTATTGTCTGAGAACACTGGTCAAAGAAAATTAAAGATTGCCTGTGTTCTTTTTCTGTCTAAGAACATTAGTATGAGGTTTTTCATTCTTAGGAAGCATGCAATGAGTTCAGTAGGTTTTGTCTTCCCTCTTGTTACTTTATTAAAAAGACAATTCCGTTGTAAAGAAAAGTTTAAACAGGTCTGAATGACTTTAAAGTATGTTATCAGTTTTAAGATAAAACTCAATTTGGACTCGCTTTACATTACTGCTATATGCCGTAGTTCAAGAGCTTTTAAAAATGACATGATATACTTTAAATGGAGTGATAACAATATTTGGCTATTCTACTTGATTGCTCAGTTCATGATGATTAACACAGACCTGTCCTGATTTCCTGATGCAAGTGTTTTCTGAGCAACTAAAACTTTATTAACACAGCACAAACATGTTCATCTTTGTTATCAGTGTTCCAAAAAATACTTAAATTGCAAAGTTACTGGATTTCCACGTAAGTATTTGGCATTTTGTCTTATTGACCCATTTATTCCATCCTTGCCTTGAAGGAAGTGTTCCATGATGTTTTGTTATCCCTTTCTTAGGATTTGTGATGAAAATAATGGTCTGAGAATACTCGTCGAAAGAGATAGGCTTTTATTTTTCTCAAGCGGATATTTTTTTATTGTAAACTCATGATTAGCACAGACCTGTCCTGATTTTCTGAGCAACGTTAGTTTCAATGGATAGATTATATATTCTGATCTTTTTTGTACCTTTTTTGAAATTGCGCACAGTTAAAATCCAGCATGTTGTATGTTTGCTATTAACTATGGTATCCTTGACGGGTTCAAACCCTTGATTCGGGGTTTAAAAGAAAACCCACGTTTCTGAAAAGCCCAGCCCGCCTATGTTTTTGATCAAAAACCTGGATATGCGATGAAAAATTTTTTTTTTTTTTTCAATCATTTAAAAATCATTCTCTATTTAAAAATTGCACACCTATTTTTAAATTTCATAGAATCAGGGAGGGGAGGTTACTGACCGCCTAAAAACTTTTATTTGTCAATTTGGAAAAAACTTTGTGTTATAGATTTTTTTTTAAAAAATTGATACTGAATTGAATTTATGCATTGAAAAAATTGTTGCTTTTTTTATCTTTTAACTATTTTTAAAACACAAATAAGTGAAATTCACGTTCAGTCTTATTTTTAATACCTAATGAACTGTAAGGAAAGTGATGGCAATTTTTAGTCCAGATACTGACCAAGACTAATTATATAAATGAATTGATGGATATCAATTTCTAGGCTTAGTATGGATCAAAATATTTGTAACATTTAGTGTTTCTGAAATAAATGTTTTCAATATGCAGTAAATTTTTAAAAAGTTCCTCTTCACCGACAAAATGGGTTTTGTCAAGTGGTGCCCGCCCGAAAAACCCGGGTGGGTGTTTCGGGCTGGGCCTGCTTTGGCGAACCCTGCATCTTTTCCATCCTGGCTTTGATGGAAGTGTTCCATGATGATTTGTTATCCCTGTCTTATGATTTATGATGAAACTGATGTCTGAGAACACTAATCTATGCAAATAAGATTTTACTTTTCAGTTGAATCTCGAAGTATTGTACCTGCAATCTCAGTTAATGATGATCAACACAGACCTGTCCTGATATCTGATGTATGCATTTTTCTGAGCAACTGAGATTTTAATTCTGTTATGGGCCTTAGGAGGAAGATAACTTCCCATACTATAAATAAATAGTCCACTAAAGAAATAATGTATATATTTTCCTTTCCTTTTCCCCATAAAAAGAATTATTACTGTTTTTGCACGCAATTAGAACCCAACATACTGCTAATTATTTGTGTGCTGGGTGTCGGAGACGTGCTACAAGAAAGTAGTTTGTAGATTTAATAGATAACATTTTTTATTAACAAATCTCCAAACTCAACAATCTTAATTTCAGTTCATCTGCCTATTCTCTACCAATTTTAAGAAATTGTTAAAATTATTAGGTAGATATTAACTAGCACAATTAATTCTAGAAAGTGGTCTAGAGCACAGTTTTCCGACCTTTTTTAGCTCGTGTACTACTTGGTTTTGCATCATGCGATATTTTATCACTTTGTAGAAATGATTGTACTGTCTTTTTGCGAGTGTTAACTCATTTGCATGATGCATCTTATTGGGTGACCATGTTTGCTCATCTCATGAGCCAAATTTCATTGACATGTGCCAGACATTGTGCTGAATTATGAACTAGCTAAAATTGGAAACTCATGTTATATGCCTTGAATATAAGCGACATTAATTTCCAGATTTTTGATTATTGGCAGTACATATTAACACCTTTACTGTATCGTATTATTAATTCAATTCATATTTATGAATTGTGGGAAAAACTTTCCGACACTCTTTGATTTTTGATTATTTTTCGTGTACCACCAACTAACAAGTCGTGTAGCGCAGGTTGGGAACTGCTGATCTAGAGTAAAGTGCATTTTGTGCTAGTAATGTCTCCAGTTTGCATTTCATGTGTAAAGGGTGTGTTCATGTTATCTATCCCCATTCTCTCCTTTTAAAAATTTCTGGTAATTTTTTGATGTGCTCGTAGGTACCCCCCATGTATTAAAGCATATTTTTAATTTTAATTACGTTTGTTGCATCAAATTTGTCATATCTTATCAATGCATGTTCTGACTATTGAACTGCCATTATTTTGTAAAAGCACTGTTTAAGAGCTTTGTATTTATTTATGGAATACAGAGTGTCTAACTGTGCAATATTAATGTTGAACAGATGGTACTAATAGCAAGTTTTTTTGCTGTTCACTTTTGTTCATACATCAGTCATTCCTCACCCAGAGACTTGGTAAGGGAAAAAAGCAAGAGTTCCCTCTTTTACCGTTCCCTGATGTATTTAAGTCTTTTATCCTCCAATGTATACTTTTACTCCACAGTTTAATGTTTTAAGTTATGAATGAATTAAAAATGTATAATAATGAAAGAGTTATTTTACTTATCCCTTTGTTTTATTTTTATTCTTTAGGGTTATTACAAAGTTTTGGGTAAAGGTCGCCTGCCCAGGCAGCCAGTGATCGTGAAGGCCAGATTTTTCAGCAAGCAAGCTGAAGAAAAGATAAAGGCTGTTGGTGGTGCATGTATCTTGACCGCGTGATACTTGTAAATAAAGAAAAAAATCTATAAAGGACCTCTCATTTTTCGTGTTTGTCACCACAATCGGGGGGGGGGGGAGCGCAGCATGTCTTCTAAGTTTAACATGTTTGACAGTTTCAATTTTCTAAGCTGGTAGTGTTTGCTTTAAGTTTGTACACAGTAAAGTGGTCTGAGTAGTGGGTCTGTCTCTTATATTTAGCTCCGCCCCAAGACATGTAGACTGCATTATTATGTAAATATGCCACAGAATAAAAGTTTTTCATTTTTAATTCACATTGATTTGTTACATTTCTAATGGGTATGTGTCATTTTGTTAACAGCATTGTCGGTTGTCCCAGCCTCTAAGTAGTTTGCTTTGGTTGTGACTTTGCTAGGTTTTTTCCTTGCAATCTAGTTCTAGCTAGTTCTCCACTTTCTTACGAAAAAAGACAGCTTCTGAAATACAGTGGAGAACCAATTATCCGGGATGTTTGGGACCACAGCTATCCTAGGGTTGCCACTGGCGACTAAAAAGGCAACTATTGCGACTATTTTTGACTAAAGGCGACTATGGCGACTTTTTTGATCAAAAAACGGCCAAAAACGACTATTTGGTAAAATTTGGCTACTTTTTGCATTAATTTGCGACTTTTTTTTCGAATTTTGATAATTTCAGGGGAAAAATAACAGAACGATTTGAGCGCATCAACTGCATTCTCATACGTCACAGATTACATCATTCATTTTATTTTTCGTCAAATAGCGATCCCCCCCCCCCCCGATTAGCAGGTGGAGCCACGATGGAAGAATTCAAATGCAGAAGGGGGTGGAAAGGAAAGATTCACTATATTTATCGGCAAATAGCGATCCCCCGCGAATAGCACGTGGAGCTACGATGGATGAATTCAAAAACCCCCAAAAGTGCATTCGCCCAAAAATGCATGCCGTGTTTGTGATTTCAGATCTTTTTGCATCCTGTTAGAATTTGAATTTGTTTGAAATTTGAATAATGTTTTCAATTTTGCTATCTAAGAGTTAATTTTGATTTTCATTTCAATTATTTCTTCATTTTTTTAATCTTCCGTTTTTAAGCTATTCATTTTGTATTTTTGGGAGAATATTTAATTTAACTGTGCACTTATTTCCTTATTTTTAATCAGTACTTTCAAGAGTAATTTAACTTAGTTGTCCTGTTTTTTAAAGTTTACATGCGAAAAAAGAAATGTTACTTTAAAAATTGTAAATAAAGTTAAGCTTTGGCTCATTTTAATGAGAAACTTAGTGATAGTATCAGCATCAAAATCGAAAATAATGGATGAGACAAAAAAAAAAAACTAAATTCTAATTTAAGCTCCAAGGTTTTAATATCAATATTGATCTGTCGTGCTTTAATTCAAATTAGATATTTAAATTTTTATTTTTGTGCTTTTGAACCTTGTACATACGTGAACAGAGCATGTGCTTCGCCCAAAAATGCATGCCGTGTTTGAGATTTCAAATCTTTTTGCATCCTGTTAGAATTTGAATTTGTTTAAAATTTGAGTGATGTTTTGAATTATGCTATCTAAGAGTTGTTAATTTTGATTTTCATTTCAATTATTTCTTCATTTTTTTATCTTCCGTTTTTAACTTTGTATTTTTGGGAGAATATTTAATTAAACTGTGCACTTATTTCCTTATTTTTTAATCAGTAATTTCAAGGGTAATTTAACTTAGATGTCCTGTTTTTAAAGTTTACATTCGGAAAAAAATGTTACTTTAAAAATAACAAAAAATTTTTAATAAAGTTAAGCTTTGGCTCATTTTAATGAGAAACTTAGTAATAATAACATCATCAAAATCGAAAATAATGGATAAGACAAAAAAATAATAATAATAATAAAATAAAAAGCTCAATTCATGATTTCAGCTCCAAAATTTTAGTATCAATATAAATGATCTCTTGTGCTTCAATTCAAGTTTTTTCAGTTTTCACTACTATTTTCGAAACTATTTGCTTATAAATGGGTGGGCACTTACTTCGCCAAAAATTAATGCTTGAGATTTCATTCTTTTTGCATCCTGTTAAGTTTTTGGATTTATTTGAAGGGTGGATAGTATTTTATCTTTGTTATCTAAGAATAATGTTATCTAAGAATAATTTATTGTTACAAATCTTGTAAATAGTTGTTGTTTTTCCTGCCTTGCATCATTTTCATTAGTTTTGGTTTTATCTGGCGACATGTTGCAAATGTATCTGAAGATATCACTTGTATACCGGCCCTGTAACGTTTTGTAGTTTTTACACTTGCCCTGCATTTAATAAGCGTGAAGACATTTTTCGCTCGGAGTGTTTTCTTTTTTTTCTTTTTCTTTTTATTACTAGAAGTTTTTTGAATGGATTACGTAATGTTATGAATGAAACAGAATGCTCCGGATTTTGCTAGAATGTTCCTTCCGAGTATAAATAGCCTTGAACACAGTTTTTAGGCAGTCGGTTGTTTTCAGATTTGATCTGGTGACTCGTTTTCGTTCGCTTGGCGAATGGTTGTTTTGCTTTTGTAATTGCTTAATTACTGTTCACGTTTGATACGTGGTGCTGAGTTACTGTTGAGAGTACAGTGTACTATTTTGCTACCTAATTGCTGGATGTTTAGCAATTGTTTCCTGCTCATATTGTAAATAGTGTAAATACTTGTAAATAAATTTATAGTTACTTCCTCAAGATTGGAATGCTCATTTGAAGAAAGTTGAAGGTGCTACGGACTCGTTACATTATTTTGATTTTCAGTTTTAAGCTATTGATTTTGTATTTTCACGAAAATAATTCCTTAATTTTTATTCAATATTTTGAACTTGGCATTTTTGCAGAGATAAAGATATACAATGTATACTTCAACTTGTTTTTTTTATTGTTATAATGTGCTATTTTTAATTCAGTTTTTTGGGGAAAGGAGTGTTTATTTATACAGGATTTCAGCTTTCATTTTGCTTTAGTTCTTGATATGATGATAGAATTCAAACAATATGTATATTTTTAATTGAGTATATATAGGCAGTGGCGGTAGCTAGCGCGGGTGGCACCCAGGGCAAAAAATGATAGCGTAAGTCTACTGTTTGTAAAATTTTAAGAAAAGAAATAACAAAAAATTAAAACATGTGGGATGGATTCTTTTTTTTAATTTGATGAGTAACTGTAATTTAAAACATAACCAACTGATATAGGGGAAGACTACTTTTTTTAATTTATGAATTTCTATTCTCTTTTCTGTTTTTATAATTTGTCTTCTTTTTTTTTGTGGTGATTATAAAAGAGCTAGAAAATTAACTTACGTTTTTGAAGCACAAGTTCCACTAAACATGCGTTGAAAGTTAAATCTCGTTGAAATGTCAAATCTCGGAAATAAAGTTTTGATTTTGCGATTAATAGATGTAGTCATAGTTTTTTATGTTGTATGGTTATATTGCACAATGTATTTTTGAATTCGAAACTTTTAAAAATTGATTGAAAATGCAACTACATGCATAAAAAAAGCAACTTAATTATTCCTCTGAGGAGACTATTTAGGAGACTATTTTTTGAATTTTAGGCTACTAAAGCTACTATTTTAAAGAAAAATTTGAGTGGCAACCCTACTATCCCGGATAACTCAATTTCCCGGTTTTCTGGATCGCTACGAAGCGATATTTGCTAATTGTTTATGAAAACCAAGTTACTATAACAAATAAATGCATCTTAAAATCTGAAGAGAAAACGATCCAGAAGTGCTTATAGATATTACAATATTAAAAATTTCTGAGCTATATGCCATTTATATGGTTATTATGAAGAAACCGTTCATTTTCATTTAGGTATTTCAAAAGAAAAACAAAAAAAAGCTCTTCATTTTTTAGAAATTGCCGAAAATGCGTATTTTAAAAAGTGGCAGAAAAATTGACAAAATGTTGCCGGTTTTCTGGTTTCCCGGTATTTTGGTTCCCGGATAAAAGGTTCTGTGCTGTACTTAAAATCTCTTAGAAAAATTCATCTTTACACTATTATGAATTACTGTAAATCTTTGTTGTTTTAAATACCACTCGAGTATACGAGCCCAAGTAGATGAAATCTACTAGGCATTTTATTTAAGGCAGGAAAGGTACCTCTTCCTTTTTTGTAAGCACCATTATGGTTGAAGACCATTTAAGCTGAATACGCATGTCAAAAGGACTAGTTTATGTGGTAGGTATCCATTCATTACGCACTTTCACTCTGACCACTAGACAAGGTGGCCTACACTAAATATTTAATACAGTTTACCTTTTGGATCCAGGCTGTTCATAAAGAACAGTGGTGCAAGTGCTGCGCCAAACAAGGAATCTTCCGCCATCCTGCTCCCAAACGCACTTTTTGATCGAAATTGCTCCTGACTGCGCCAAAACGGCCGTTTTTCTAGCGAATATTGCGAAAAAGTGGCATAATTTCTGCTTTTGTTACCGTACGTTATGACGGTTGCTATGGTGATATTCTGAACACGTGCGTCGCGAAAAATAGTCTCCTTATCTGAAATTTCAATCCTTTTGCATCTTGCAAAAATTTTGACATTTTTCACAATCAAAAATTATTTTGACTTATGCTACTTCAGCTTAACTTATTTTATGTTTTATTTTGAGAAAAAAGTAATTTATTTTTAGAAGCATGTCAACATCTAGCATTTACGTCGCGGACGAAGCTTCCTATGTTAAAGATTTCAATCCAAATGAATCTTGCAAACATTTTAATATTTTTGACAACTAACCGTTATTTTGACAATAGACACCTTCCATTAGCTTATTTTAGCTTATATTTTGATTACAAATTTATTTTTTTCTATTAATATACCTATTAATTTTTGCAAGCTTGATTTTAATAAGCATTAGGTTATCCATTGCTTCATTTTTTGGAAAACAATCAAGCACATAATGTTTAATTATGGCTTTGTACTGAAAGGGAGTATTTTGAAAAGTTGAATTTATAAAATTATAATTTTAAAAGCTTAAAATAGAATTTTCCATGTTACTAGCAGTAGTGCTCCCATTAGGGAACCAACGACTAAAGTCAACTGTTAAGAACAATGTCTTGTCTGAAATTGAGTTGCAAAATGGATGTTAGAAGATGCAGAGAAGTTATGAGAAAGAGAAAGAACAGTAGAACAAAGAGAAACTAAGTTAAACTTTTAAATTAAGGTTTTTCAATTTTTAGCCCACAAAATCTAAGTTTTGCACGATAAAACATAAAAAAACTTTAGTTTACTTTTACAGCACAAAGGTAGTTCCTCAATTTTAAGTTAAAGCGCATTGTTAACAAAAGAAAATCCAAATGTTATTGATAATTATGCAACTAAAAAACCAAAAAATGTCTAAATTTTTCCTATTGTCGTGGAAGCTTTAAACCAAACGTTTGCATTTCATATTTGACCCCCACGAATGCGCTCCTAGGTTATTCATGGATAGGTTTCTTTTCTAAAAAATGAAAAAGGATAGGTAGTATAAATGTAATTGTAAAAACGTGGATGAGTTTATCGTTTCAATTTGACTTTAAATGAATGTTCCAATTTCTATATCCTTGTCTCTGAAATTTGAATTAAGTACAGTGAAACATTTTGCTGTTCACCTATTGAAACCACATCTAGTATTTTTAAACTATAACTAAAATTTAATAATAGATAATCAGTGCTTAGTTAAAATGCAAATATATTTCTGTACCTTAATGCAAAAACAACCAATGTCAAAATTCGTCGAATTGAGATATTCAGGTTCAAAGATTTGAGTCTCCATAGGAATGTGATAGATTTGGTGTCTTAGTTTCGCTCCACTGCTAAGGCGGTTTGTTTTGAAACATTGGTTGTTGTTGGATATGACAGAGGATACCTTTCTGTCCCCATTACGATAAAAAACTAAAAACTTCAAATTTTTGACATTGGTTGTTCTTGCATTAAGGTACAGATTTAAATTACTATAAATGTATGTGTTTATCACAGTCACATAGTTTTTTATTTGAGCCTGCTCCTAAACACAATTCTGCCGCTCCCAAATGGTATTTTCCCTGCTCCCGAAGATGCTCCCAAACCACATTTGGTCACTTGCACCCCTGAAAGAATCTTTTTTTTTCGACCCAGGTCAGTTGAGCCACAGATTTCTTTTCCATTGAAAAGAGAAGGTATAAACTGTCGTATCAGACGTATAAATCTTTGAAAAGATCCCCGGCTCCAAAGGGTTAGTGAAAAGTTCAATCCCATCCACTAAAGACTTATTGTGCAACATGTGTACCGCCCGGTTCCTAAAGGTTAAGCAATAAGCATTTGTTAGACTATTTACTTCTAAGAAATAGTATACATAATGTTTCATTAAAGGTTTTAAAAAAAGATGACCGGCGGAAATTTTTTAGACCCAGGAGTCTTTTTAGTGACAAAAGACCTATTTAATCTAACAATTATTTTACCTAAATGAAATATAACCTGCCTGAAATTTCAAAGACTTGGCTATTTCTTATCCGCATATCTCAACTACTTGCAAATTTCATAATCAAAATCTATGCAAATTCTGTGAAAGTCGCTCATTTTAGTAACTCAGAAAATATTAACAAGCATTTTAAAGTTTTTAAAAAATAACCTTAAAATTTTAAAATCAAAGTGCATTGGGAGCAGTTAATAGAATTTATAAAGCTGTGGGCGTTACTTGATATGTGCAAATGCAAATCTTTTTACGCATCAAGTTTGTTATAAGTTGTCTGTCAATGGAAAATCCATCGTATTTAGCCGGCCTCATAGTCCTCCTATATTTTCTCAGTTTGTCAGATATTCTCCTATATTTCTTACTTACTCCTATATTTTATTTTTAACTCCTATATTTTTGTCATCAGATGTAAGATGCTGCCCAAAAATGCAAAAACTTTCCTCCTCATAAAATTTGCTAATTCCGATTTAGCTCACTAAATGGCTGCACTGATGTATATGTTTGAAGGCTGTAAGCTCTGACGTAGCCTATGAGGATGGACGCTCCGCTCTACACCAGCCTGTAATTTTCCCTCAAAAAGCGAGACACAGGGGCAGGGAATTTCGCTGCCAGATGTCGCTTTTACGGGGGCAAACAAAGCGTTTTTACAATGAAACCCTACGGGATTTTCAGTCTCAGACTTTGTAGATTTTTCAAAAATTATGGGCATTTTTTTTTTTCAAAATTTTAACTCACTAGCGTTGTAACAACTCAGGTTAATCTCCAAAAACTACTGAAAAGAAATGAAGGGCCAGGGGGAAAAAAGATGAAATTTACTTTTTTCGTCAATTTTGAGATATTAGCGCTATCTAGGGGCTATGAAGGACTAGTATCATCTGGTGGAGCAACAAGGGGGGGGGGGGGAAGATGAGAAGCGACCGAAATGTGCATGAAAACTCGATACTCGAAAAGCTACATAAGGAGCTACGAGAAAAAAAATTTGGTCTTTGTTTTTCTCGAAATTGCTTTTTGGTCACTTTCATCTTTTTTCCCCCTGGCTCTTCAAATATATTTGCTTACAAATTAAATTAACGCTAGATGAACAAAACTCCGTTAGTAAGTTCGCTTCAGATTAAAAAATTTACTTTTGAAAAAGCAGAAAAAAAAGTATCTATTTTTTTATTACAACATCATTTTCAATCCTATATGAAGTTATCAGCTGCCATTTAGCTGTTTCTGCATTCTGCTAAATGCATTTTAAAACTTTTTGAAACTTTAGGACGCAATAAAAATATTTTAAAAGCTGATAATGCATCACAAAAAGTATTATTTTCCCGTACGTATACGTGAGTGCAGCAGTAAACAAGGCTTATGCACTTTCACCCCATGATTTTTAGAAATAAAGTAAGCTATTTTTAAAAAGTAATATTAATTTAATACCGATTTTAATATTTTTAACTTTACATATTAAAAATAATTGGGAATTTAAATTAAAAAATTGTAAAAACATTGTAATCAGAGAAATAAAACTTGTTAAACAAATAAACGAAAATAAAAAAGAAGAAGAAACAGAGGCTCTAAATTTAAAGAAATGTGATGATGAAGTAAACAGCTTAGAAGCTAAGAAAAAACAGCTACAAAAAGCATTGGATAACAGTCAACAGTTGTTTGCCACAAAACAATGCCAAAAAAAAAAAAGATTTTACAATGATTAATCTCCTAAATATCGCCGATTTTAACATCATTCAGTGGATTTTTCGCAAAATATTGCCAATAGCGCCAAATTGAACCAAAATAAAAAATAAATTTTTTCGCCACATTTGCCGCCAACTTGGCGATATGTCGCCAAATTGGCGTCAAACACTTGGCGACTAAAAACTTGGCTATATTTCGCCAAGTGGTCGCGCCAATTCATATCACTTTTGTCTGCATTGAAATTAACATTGATTTACCCCATAAAAGGGGTAAAAACCCCCTTGGGGGAATTCGAATGCAACCCCAAGGGGAGGTGCACAAAAATAAGCCAAAAGAGAAAATAAGAACAATTTTGCTGCTCACAGAAATCTTACCAAAGTTTAAAAGAAGAAGAAAGTTTTCTTTCCTAACTTCAAAAACAAAATAATAGAAATTTCGTGCATTATTCTTCACCATGATAATAAAAACAATAAACATCGACAAACATCAACCAGCAAATGATAAATTAAAAGCCAAACTCATTCACTCAAGCCATTTACTGCAATTTATATTGAAATAAAAAAAAAAGGAAATAAAATATGTTTTGCCAGACGATAAATTTAGAATGGTTTACTATCATGTTGTTTCTTTTTTGACCTCATTTGGTTAAACAATGTTTCCCTCTTCTACACAACTCGTCAGATCGCCAAAATATCTCTAAACTCACAAAAATGGTACGCGTCAGTTTCTTCCTTCTCTACCTTTTTTAAAGAAAGGACTCGATTTCTCATTTGATTGACAGGTGCCATCTTATCACGATTTTATTATATTTCATTTGACTAATTTTAATAAGGCTTGGAGTTTGGATTGCTACAAAAACAAATACATTTTTAAAATTATTAATGGAAAAAGAACGAAACAAATAAACGAAATAAAAACGTAACCATGGTAACAACATTAAAAGTTGATTTCCGTTGATAAAATAATTCATTTCATTTACCATTTTAGAATCGTTTGGCTTGCTTTACTGAAGATAAGCCTTGAATTCCGGGATTCTAAAAACAATTGTTACAGCTCTCCTGATGATCGTAGAAACTTCGAAAAAACTTCATTTTGTGCAGAAAATTTCAAGTTTTCGAATGACATAAGACTTGAAAATGTGTATGAAATATTTCTTCCCTATTTTATCGAATTTCCGCTAAGAATTCGAATAGAAGAAGAACGAAATGGAATTTTCGAAAAATCGCTTCGAGGTGCAAAACTACATGCTACAAACTAATTTTGTGCCAAATGGCATGAAAATCGACCGAACGGTTTTGGCGCTACGCGCGTGACAGACAGACAGAAAGAAAGAAAAAAAGACAAACCCCCCTTCAGCTTTATTATTAGTAGAGAGTAGAGAAGTACGGATAAAATGTTACGTTTTTCTTTTCATGTTTTCTTTTAAATAAGTTTTTAACTAAGGAGTTTTTGACTTTCAAAAATAAATATTCTCGTATTGGGATTGATCTGATTAATCTTGTTATGTTTACATATATCTTGCTTTCAGCTGGTTGTTTTAGAAGATTGGATTACTCATCCGTATTTCTCTTTAGTTTTGACTTTTTTTTTTCTTTTCATTTTTTGGAAGTACTTGAAGGTTGTAATTTATGCTATAAGAAATAAATTGCATTTTCAGTTTGGTTTGTATGCCGGGTATTAGGTAAACTACTATCAGGAACCTATTAGTACTCTAATAAAATCGTAAAAAGTAGCACTTAATATGCACGCCGGAGGGGGGGGGGGAATCAGCTTTATGCTTTTGCAAGAGAATTCGTGACTGAACTGAAATCTCTTTCCAGGAGGTATGAAGGTGTAAAAGCTTTCAAAAATTATTTTGCAATGCTTCATAAGGGGAGATAAGTTATAGGTATCTCTTTCTGGAGCCAGAAATATTGATACCCTTTCCTGGACTGCACCTTAAGTTCTTAATTAGTGCTTTATCCAATCGACTCTTCTTGTAAAATGACATTCGATTCTTCAATGTCATATGGATTGATAATTTATGTAGTTTGAATATCTCCAACCCTTGTCAAAAATTCTACGTGCATAACATTTAATTGTTGAAAGCAAGCTGATACGCCATCATTCTGATAGCTTCTCTGTGAAAAATACGGAAACAAGGCAAATTCATTAGGCTGATTCTTGCAAGGAAAACAGTAGTAGCTAACTAAGTTTTTATTCAATTCAGACAATTCTCTTGTAATTGTAAATTGACGTCGGTAAGTTCAGAATAAGTCGGTTAAATGAGAAATATCTGGTTTTTGAGTTCATTTTCTTTTAAATAAATCTTTTCCATCCAAAAGCTCTGAATCGGTGTCAAAAAGTTTTTTTTAACAAAATAATACCTTGTCAAGCATGATCCTTTTGACAACCACCATACTTCAATGTAAAGAAGTAACTGATCTAAGTTCTCATCATTTTCTTCGCACAACTGCGTAAATAATTTAGAATTGTAAGGCATTATTTTGAATTTCGTTTAAAATATTTTTTTACAAATTGCAACGATTGATACAGGCTGTGAGTTGAATTTTTCTCAACTAACTGGTGTTCTGATTTCTGGACCCCTATTTGCATCTCATGGACCCCGAACTTTTTCCTTCGTTTAAGGTGGACCCCTTGCCAACTTTGGGGGTCCCTGTGATGTAAGTGATGCTAGAATTATAACTGAGGATGAAATGATAATGTTTCTCCCTCAGAAAACTTTAAATAGACGCTGCCATTAAGTGTTTCATTTTTTTTTTAAACAAAATTGATCTTAATCGGCTCCATTATGTTTATTCAACATTAATTTATATGTAAAAGCAAAAAATACTCCTAAGGGCTTTTAATGAATTTCACAGACATAATTGTTTTGTATTCCGGTTCGTAACTTTTTGCCCTACACATTTAAATGTAAGTAGATATCTATTTAAATGTAAGTAGATATCTCATTAATGGATACATTTAGAGAAAAATATTCCCTATTAAAATTTTGCATACTTCGTTAGGTAGGGCCCGCAAACCCCGTTTTTAGCCTACTTTCCCGTTAAAAATAAAAGAAAGACGAAAAAAAGTATTAGAAGTAGGTTAATGCATCTAAAAAATATCGCCAAGTTAAAAAAATAAAAAGGTAAAATGAATGTCGAAAAATTAAAAATTTGAAAGTAGGGTATTGAGATGGGGAATTTGTGCGTCGGTCTGTCTGTCGGTCCCCCCTTCCCCCCCCCCCCAATAACTTTTGAATGAACATTCCGATTTGGACAAACTTTTTTTTTGTTGGAAATATCTCGGCGAGTACAGCTCATTCCCATATTTGATTTTTCGATTTGAACAATTCTTGGTTCAACTTTGAACCGTTCAAACAACCTGTCCTGCGATGCTAACTTTTGAGTGAACAGTCCGATTTGAACAAACTTTTTTTTGTTCGAAAGATCTTTTCAAGGATACTTCATTCTCGTATCTACATTTCCGATTTGAACAATTTTTCGTTCAACATTGAACCGTTCAAACAAGCTGTCACCCCTAATGACTTTTGAATGAACAGTCCGATTTAAATAAAAAAATTTTTTGTTCGAAGGATCTCAGCAAGGATACTTCATTACCGTACTTTAATTTTCAATTTGAACATTTTTGGTTCAACATTGAACCGTTTAAGCAACCTTTCTCCACCTAATAACTTTTGAGTGAACCGTCCGAATGGAATAAACTGTTTTTTGTTGGAAAGATCTCGGCGAGTACAGCACATTCCCATATTTGATTTTTCGATTTAAACAATTTTTGGTTCAACTTTGAACCGTTCAAACAACCTGTCCCGCGATGCTAACTTTTGAGTGAACAATCCGATTTGAACAAATTTTTTTTTTTGTTCGAAAGATCTTATGAAGGATACTTCATTCCCGTATCTACATTTCCGATTTGAACAATTTTTCGTTCAACATTGAACCGTTCAAACAAGCTGTCACCCCTAATAACTTTTGAATGAACAGTCAGATTTAAACAAGCTTTTTTTTTGTTCGAAGCATCTCGGCAAGGATACTTTATTACCGTATTTAAATTTTCAATTTGAACATTTTTGGTTCAACATTGAACCGTTTAAGCAACCTTTCTCCACCTAATAACTTTTGAGTGAACCGTCCGAATGGAATAAACTGTTTTTTGTTGGAAAGATCTCGGCGAGTACAGCACATTCCCATATTTGATTTTTCGATTTAAACAATTTTTGGTTCAATTTTGAACCGTTCAACCAACCTGTCCCGCGATGCTAACTTTTGAGTGAACAATCCGATTTGAACAAATTTTTTTTTGTTCGAAAGATCTTATCAAGGATACTTCATTACCGTATTTACATTTCCGATTTGAACAATTTTTCGTCCAACATTGAACCGCTCAAGCAAGCTGTCACCCCTAATAACTTTTGAGTGAGCAGTCCGATTCAAATAAAAAATTTTTTGTTCGAAGGATCTCAGCAAGGATACTTCATTACCTTACTTAAATTTTCCATTTGAGCATTTTTTCGTTCAACATTGAACCGTTCAAGCAACCTTTCCCCCCCTAATAACTTTTGAGTGAACCGTCCGAATGGAATAAACTTTTTTTTGTTTGTAAGATCTCGGAGAGCCTTTCCCATATTTCGCTTTTTGATTTGAACCATTTTGCGTTCAATATTCAACCGTTCAGAAAAAAAATAACATTAGCGTCTACGGGGAATTTAAGTTGAATGTTGATCCTGAACTTAAAGTCGGATTTCCTTCAAACTAACTTTGTAAGAAAATGGTTTTGATAAATAATGTTTGTAAAGTACTTTTCTAAGTAATCTTCTGTGAGGACTCTGATTCCGACTCCGCAAATATGGCAGAAATGCAGGCTCAGAAAAAAAATGACTGACTGTGCAGACGATTTTTTGTTTATTTATTCAATTGTTTTATTTTATGTATTATTATTGTTATTTTTTTCTTGGCAGACGATTTTTTTTGTAACAAAAATTGTTCATTCACGAGAACATTTTATTCTTTATATGTATTTAACAACTGGCAACGGATTAAAAGTGAAATTCGAGACATTTTATTAACGTACGAGTTTTTTTTTTTTTCTTTTTTTTTCTTTCTTTGATAAAATGTGTTTTGATGCTCTTTGCACTTTTATTTATTTATTTTATTATTGTTATTATTATTTTGAAAACGATGGAGGATTTTTTTCTACGGAGGAACTGTAACAGTTACACTCTTTAAAAGGCGCGACAAAACTTTATTTATTCGTTAATTACTTTTTACGTGTCTATTTCATCTGATGAGAGGGGTATATTTTGCTTTTCGAAATCAGCTCTTAGTGCTAAATAGGTATGTTTGACATAATTTTCAGTCTCAGATAATCAAGAGCATAATGATCAGATGCGAGAATGCCGATGTCGATGTACGGGAAAGTAGGCTCGTTTAGTTCTTGACAGAACTTCTTGTTAGATTGCTCACTTTAAGTATAAATAAATGGATGGTGGCCATTTTTTAAAGAATAAGATAGTTAAAAATATTTAAAGCACTTTTTTAGGAAATAATGCTGAATTTGTGTTTATTAATTATGTTCAAGATAAAGTAAGTCAACAAATTTAATCTGCTTTGCTTTAAAACGTTTGTGTAAGGCTTTAAAAACGGACTGTTCTAAAAAGGGGGCTCACTTACCCTAACCAACCCTATATATTTCTTTTACAATGGCATAAATATGCAGGGCAGGATCAGGAAAAAGTGGTACTTAGAGAAACTATTCAGTTAAATAATTTTCGTCGATGTCACCTCTAGGCTTTTAAAATGAAATCCAAGGCTCGCATTCACCCAAAATTTCCTATAAACGTTGTATTTCCTAAAATTTTACTGGTGTTCCTAAACACATAGAGAAGTTTGTGGGAGCTCTCATTCTTAGAATTTAATAGACCCTTCTGAAAGTGTTAACTTTTCCCTGAATGTTAATGGAATACACATTTTACGAAATATTTCGTTAAAGAATGTGCTCTTTAGTTTCATTTAGCAATGGAAAATGCAAAAATGTGTAAATTATTAGCACACTCAAACAGGCGCGGATCCAGAGGAGGGTGTCATGACCCCCCCCCCCCTCTTAACCAATCAAATATGGCAAAAATTGCATTTTTGGGGACTAAAAATCGAAAAAATTGCCAAACAGTGCCCTTTTTGCACAAAAATTGCACTTTGACCTCCCCCCCCCTTTTCCGAAAATGACCCCCGCCCTTGCACACAAATGCGTTAAATCAGCTTGTATATGATCTTTCTACATGATCACTCATTGTATGTAACTACTTGCTGAAATTTATATTGAAATTTAGTTGTGGCTTTTGCAATAAAGGGTTACTTTTCAAAACGGCACAATTCCATAGGTGGTGGAGATATTGTTTACTTTGTTAACATAGTACTAAACTTTTTGTTGCAGCAATTTTTTTTTCTTACAGCCGTTAGAATTATTGGACAAAAGCCACAAATAGTCCAATGAGAAAAAAACTGGAAATTTGTTTTAAAGCTTTTAATATTGAATTTTGCAGCTGTTACATGCGCAAGCATAATTATAATCCTGCTGAATGCGAGTGAAATTTCCATATCATCGCGTATTTTTTTTCAAAATGTTTCAAGTTTTCTTACTTTTAGCCCATAAAAAAATTAAGTTTCATTTCAGTTAACCAAGGATACATATTCATTCTTAAATAGCAACTCAAAAGTTAGTTTTAAGTTTGAAAAAGTGCTAGCTTTGTTTATGATTTCTAATTTCTATTTTTATTCTTTGTTTTAAAATAAATTTTTTCAGTAAGTTTTAAAAAATTATGTTCTGGTTATCCAAAGTTTCGGATTCTTTGGGGTTCGGATTGCTGGGATTTTATGCAACTAAAAAGTTTTTCTTTTGTATAGTACTTTCAAATACGTTGTTGAACGTTTCTGAACCGGGTCTCACACTGCGCCAGATTTTGATCAGTTTAAGCTTTTTCATTAAAAACGAATGAAATTTTTATAAGTAATATTTAACTTGAGGGATTTTAAGTTATTTTGATGGCCTTTTAAACTTAATTTAGCATTATTGAACTCCCGAAAGAGGATGCAAAGTGGATTTTTTGAAAAAGAAGTTTTTGGAATTTTTGACCCAAAAATGCCGTTGGGGGTGGATTTTTTTTTGGGGGGGGGGATTTTGAAATGGCTCCCTTTCTAAAAATGTTTACAAATACATTGTCTACATGCATACCAACTTTCATAATTTTATCACAAACTGCTGTTTACGGCTAAACGCTATATGTTTTCTACCATAGCCCCTCTACGAAGTGAGCGCGTGTTGCAAACGCATTTTCGAAGGCTTTTCTTCGACATCATCACAAAAAAACACACAAGACACAGAAATACAGTTTTTTAGTTTTTATTGAACACTAAGCGACACATTAGGGTTAAAAAAATGTCGATTGAAATAAGGAGCACCTCAAAACAGGTTTTTTTTTGCAACGAAAAGACTTGGTGTAAAGAATTGGAAAAGCAACTATAAAAATTTTTTGGCACGTTGATTTAAACTTTTCGACTGGAAATATATTGTGTATTAAGCTCAACACATTTATTACTCAATACACAAACCATTAAAGAAAAAAAAAAAAAACTAACTTTCAGTTAAAGTGGATTCAACGAAATTCATGTACACCGATAGAGAATTTTTTGCGAACTCTTTCCATGCCTGGGACATCACTATCGTCTTAGAATCCCGCTTAAATACTCCTCTAGCTACATCAGTCAATTCCTTGTCACCATGGAGATTTCCCAACACTGCCACGTCACACACGTTGTCGACAGAAACGTGTTTTACAATAAAATCCCTGCACCAACCACGCAACTCTTGCAAGTCATACCTATCAGCAGCAACGTAGAGGTCCATGGCTCGGTCCATGGACAATGCTTCAATTTTACCGGTGTAAATGTAATGCAACATTTCTTTCGCGGTGCCAGGTTTCATCTCCACCATCTGGACCACACCTTCCTGGCTTTCTTTCATCCCACTTTCGAACATTCCATCGAATACCTTAGAACGACTTGCCAGAATTGCCCTGTGAGCTTGAAAAGTGTCTTCGCCAGTTTCTAGAGTCACGTCTGAGAATTTCAATTCTTCCAATATAGATCCAATGCTTTTAGCCAAAGTCATGAGACCTCGCTGTGAGAATTTCTCTTCTTCATTTGCTAGGGAAAAGGGCAAGAATTAAAATATTTGGCAAAAAATATTGCACGCTAAATCGCGTTAAAAATCCAGGAAAGGTTACATATCTTTTTTTACATGCTTCAAGAAAATTTTGTCAGTTATTAAGTTTCTAATTTTTCTTAATTACTTCGGTTAAACTTTGTTACTAATATTATTTCTAAGCTGTATTCTGTCACAGAAATTCAAAAACCATGTAAACACACACACACGCAAAAGTTTCGTCCAGAGCCAAACGAGCCTACTTTACGTTAACATCAGCATTCCAGCAACGAATCAATATTCTCTTAATTATCTGAGAATGCAAATGTATGTCAAACATATATTTTTAGCATTTTATTTGATTTCAAAAAACAAATGTTTCTCCCTCATCTGATAAAATGGGTACGAAAAAATGAAGTGGTAGCATGTTTTAAACAATGCAGTTAAGATTTTGTTTTTCATAAAAAAAATTCCTCAATTGCTTAAAAAGAAGAAAAAAAGAATTCAAACCAGAAAGCATATACATCTAATATACATTTTACGAAAAAAACCTTTTACTTGTGGGCAAGGATAAAACACCTCGGATTTTATGTTTAATTCGTTGCCAACATGAAAATTAATAATGAAATGTCCTCTTTAAAAAACATTTTTATCAAAAAAAAAAAATTGTCTGCGGGGCTCTTTGTAATGTTTAAAAATAATGCATTCCAAATATCCTTTTATTTCCCGTTGCCAATTATAAAATAAATCAATTAAAACTTTAAAATGAAAACAAAATCAAATTGTCTCAACAATTATTAATCCACAGTAGAAAATAGGGCTGCAGAGTAAGAGTTGGACTTATTTTAGGATAAAGGATTCTATGTGGGGAGTCGTAGGCTTTGAATTTTAAGAGAAACTATCTGTCATTTCCCCTCCGAACCTACATTGCTGCCATAGCTGGGGAGTCAGAGTTGAGAATCGGAGTTGAAGGCCCTACCTAAATTCTTCGAAGTCCGTGGTTGGTTATTTTCCCATTGACCTCGCAGTCCCAGTGACAGCACTATATTTTTTACAAGCTCATAAATTCATCTGTGTGTAACCCTCAGCAGAATGTGTACTCAGTGCGAACTACCCTTTCCTTGCCCCTGTGATGCTACAGGGTTTGACAAATTATACATAACTAACAATGGGGTGGAATTTCAGAAATGATACATTAGTAATTTTCATAAATTGTAAAATATATTTTGAGGGACACCCATTCAAATGGTATCACGCTATGACCTATGAAAACTACCCAGAACCAGTTGAACCACATGGTGAAGCTGAAGACGAAATTGAAGAAGCAGTGCCGACTACACTAAGAGGCATTTACGGGAGCAGAAACTCTGATGTCGTGGCTCGAGGAACAGAAGGAGAGTGCGCCTTCTCAGCTCATTCTGTGAAAACGTATTAAAGACTTGGCTGAAAAAAAGGAAACAAGTACTGCAGTACAGAAATCAATTAAAGACGTTTTTAAAAGCCCTGACTATGTATGGTGTTTAATATTCTTTAACCTTATACTGTACGGTTTTGTTTAGTTTTGTTTTTTGCTGTACTATACCTGAACTCTCCTTCACATTTTGTGTTTGTATGCTGTGTTGTTTTAGTTTTATTAAAGTACAGTACCCAGTAATACACGACAGCTTTAACTGTATTTTCCTACTGCAATTGTGAATATACAGATGTAAGTAAATTGCCCCCAAGGCTTTAGTTACGTTTCTAGAGTTTTAAAGCAGAAAAATAGCCTAAATTCGAAAATCCGCATTCTTAAATAATCCGGATGGGGTCCGGTCCTAATTTATCCGGATTATCGACGCTCTACTGTAATTATCTTTTATTAATTTTTAATCATCTTTGTTGAAAGCCCTAGCAAAATCTCCCACTCATATTTCTTAAAATATTCATATTTATAAAAAGTATTATACATAACTCTTACTTATACGCCGGATTTATGCGCCTTTTTGACTTATGCGACGATTTTAAATAGTCCCAGCACATTCCATAGCAAAATAATGACAGTATCATTTGTTTATGCGTCGCTCTGAAGATAAATATTTCACTTATGCGCCGAATTTTCCCTAAAATGTTTAAAAAAAAAATTTTCTTTAAAAAAATGAGCATTTTTCTTCACTTTCCTCTTTAATCTTTTGCCTCTATTACTCACAGAAGGCATTTTTTCCGCTTGAACTAGAGTTCGGAGAGGGTCAATTATCTATTATGCATCGTTTTAAAGTGAACGGTTTATAATTAGGTATACTACAATACTCTTTTTTATCATTGTAGTTACGTTACAGTAATTGCCAAACCACAGTAAAATGTCCCTTTTCCATAGAAAAATTCTTATTCATTCTCTCATTAGAAACTATGTTGCGTTTTAGTCCTTAAAATAAGCTTGTTCACTTATACGTCTCTCTCACTTATGCGCCTTTTTCTGTTGGTCCCTTGGGCCGGCGCATAAGTGAGAATTCACTGTATTAGTATATAAATAAAAATTATATATGTAGCTCTGTTGTACTGATAGATTGCCTATATTTCAGTGATAACTTGCTTATACGGGGTCTAGGTTCGTGGGCCCCTATTTGCATCTTAAATACCCGCGTTTTTTTTTATTTTTCTTTTCGTTAAATGGACTCCTTGTAGACTTACATGGACGCCTGGTGGTCCATGTGGATCACTTTGGAAACCACTGATTTTGACAATTGTAGAAAATTTAGTCTTTATATAGCTACAGAAATGGAAGAGAAATATGCAAAAATATTTACCACCAGTATTTGTCATTGGTTGAACAGGAGGGTCATGCACTAGTTTCTCCATCGTCAATTCAAAAGAAACTCTCAAACTATTATCGTTCAAATAGCTGTCTTTTAAGGCGCTCATTTGAATGTGTATCCATAGGTCGGAAACTCTAATTGGTTTCTTAAAATCTTGATATGTGTATTTTTCACTTCTTGAACGAAAAACACGCAGTTGACATTTGTAAAGACCAGATAAATTAGAGCCGTCGCAACAAAACAAGCGCATCCCAAGTGATTCTGGTTTTCGAATTATTTTCAAATACCAGTCAATACCTGAATGATTGAAGGGAGGACTTACAAGAAACTTTTCATCGTTTTCTGCAATCTTATCAATGATGAAGTTCTCAATCTTCCATTCAAATTCGGCTACGTCATAAACAAGCCGTGAAACTGTTGCTTGCTTTTTTTGACTCATATTTTGCCTAAAAAATAAAAAAAATTGTATAATATTTGAGTTTCAAATTAGTCTTAAAAAAAGTAGACCAGTGGGTCCCAACCAGGGAACGATCGCCCCCAAAGGGAGATATGACTCCTCTAGGTGGCGATCAGTTCACGAGGAGCAATAGGGGGCGATGGTATTTAAAAGGCAAAATAATAATGATAAAAATGTAGCTAATATCGAAAACGTGTGCGAAACCTGTTGTTTTGAGTTCAAACAAGGAATTAAATAAATAGACTTGAGTAAAAAAGAATTCTTCTCTTTGAAAACTTTCTGACGGATAACTAACCCATTAATGCCTGACATTTTTTTTCCAAAGATATTTTGTATACTGGTTACAAAGTGTTTAATGGACAGGAAAAATAATTTTAAAAAAATGATGTAAAAGTAACGTTTTTATTAAGGAAAGAAAAATCGTCCCTTAAAAATTACGATAGACCCCAGAGGGTACATACTTGTTTTGCTAAAATGTTTTTCTGCCTACGATATAATATTTAAAAGACATTTTATAAGAAGAAATAAAATCAACAATTAACATAAACTGGGAAGCTGGGAATAACTTTGAAACGCCTTTTTTCTTGAGATTGTGAACGATATAATTTTTGATAAAGATCATATTAAAATTGCTACAGAACACACTTTACAATGGTTATGTGCTTCAACCTGTTAATAACGAATTGAAACAATACCAAGGTACCAATTGACCCCTATTTGGTTGAAATGTTCATTTTGGGGAAATTCAGACCCTTTTTGGGACCGTCCCTAAAAAGGGACACTAGGCATTAATGGGTTAAAGTCCAAAAATATCGATGTTCACTGGAGTTAACTTACTGTTTTTTCAAGGGCGAAAGGGAGGGAGGGAAATAGGTGTCGGTTAGCCTCCTGAGGGGGCGATAGGCGCAAAAAGTTTGAGAGCAACTGATTGAGAGGCAAGGAAATTTTTTCTAATACATTCATTACTGCATATAAAGAGTAAAGTCATACTTTTGATAGCAGTTACATTGGTCAATTCTTAGACTTCAAAAGAGGTAATTATGCTACTGACTTTGATACATGGTGTCCTCCATCAGAGGACTCCCTGATTTAAAAATTGAATATCTCAAAAACAAATAACTGTTTTGGAATGGAACAAATGGTATGTTTATTGTAAAAGCTGTAAAAATCATGCGCAGAATTTTGAAAAAATAGTTACAAAAAGTGCCAACAGAAGGCGCCGGAGGCTGTAACTGCAATACGAGTAAATATAAATAGTGTTTTGAGAGCTAGAACAATCATTTCTAGCGCTGAAACTTGAGAGGAGGTTTTAACAAACTATACGACTGAACAACAAGTATAGTAGTTTTTCACGAATTAGGTTACAGTCCTACGGGAACAAGGAAAAGCTTCCAAAGACAGTATACGAAGGACTGTGGCCTAATCTGTGAAATTCCAGTGCCACTTGTTCAATATTATAGTTTGTGTCTCGTTTCAATGATAGAAATGATCGCTCCAGCCTTCATAACATGGTTCATGGGTACTCGTTTTGCAATTACAGCGTCCAGCGGCACCTGCTGGCCCCTTAACTTAGTTTTTAAAAATTCTTGACATGAACTCTTTTCTTGTCATCATGAAAATTCTCAATTGTTCTTTTGACTGATACATATTTTTAAGGAGTTAACTGCTTTTCAGAGTAAAGCTTAACAACAGTATAAAAGTAAAATATCAACGATTTATTTTGTTCATTTCGTATTCATATAAGCCCCAAAGCAGAATACTTAGTGATGTTCTGCGACGCAAAATTATTTGCCCAAAATTGTTCTGCAAGATAGATTTATACATTATATATTTACCGTCAAAATGTTACCAAAAAGTGTTTTCTCATTTTTACATATAATATACACATAATATATACATCATGAAATCGACTATAACAGAGTGGACATCCAACAGTTCAAATTAACTACCATAAGAAAAGAATGAGGCTCACCCTGGTTGTTGACAACATAATTTAATGTAGCAAGCTAATCACGGCAGTAATACTATCTATATTTTTTAAAAAACATATCAGATTGAATCCAATTGTTTATTTTATTTCCAAAAGGCTTGTAACAGAGTGGACAATTCGAAACATAGAAAAACATAGAATAGTGTTTTTTGAGGAATTTTTTTTCATTTGCGTAATAAACTGCAGAAATGGTGTGAGAAGCATCTTTTGTGCAGTGCAGTATAATTTATTTTGTTGTTACATTTCAGTTTAATTTTAAATCACATTTAAAATTCTAGCAATTTGAAGCTGGGACACGTCATTTTCTCCTTCTTCTGACAAAGATAATTTTTGTTGTGTCCTTTCTAAATGGATTATACCTAATGAATTGATATTTGATGGCACAAAATTAAATGGAGAACCAATAAAAAATACACTTAATGGGTGGGAGTTTTTAATATTGATTTTAAACAATTCTAAAGTTTCAGACATGATTTGCACCATTTTCGTTGGAATGACCCATATATGCTTGCGTACTTACATGTTGTCTTTGTGTGTGTGTGTGTGTGTTTTAAGAACTGGAATAGAGAGAGTCGCGAAATTATTTTCACTGTTGTCTGCCTTCGACGAATGTTTGAAGTTATCAAAGATCACCAGAAAAGAAGTTGTCATTTTCATCCTTCTTTGAAAGACTTGTTAGGGAAATTGTTCCTTCTTCAGCAGTTTGGATTTCTGTTTTTTACTATTCAAAATTTAAAACTTCATTCATGTGTCACATTTTCATTTTGACACCTTTACTTTTAAACAATTGTTTGGCTCAGTATAGCCTATTAAGGCTTTTATGCCAAAAATCCAACCAAATCAACTTAATTTTTAATACCATGGTAAATACAATAATTATTTTTTAAATTTGTTTCATTTTCTATGAAGAGTTTGAATTAGAAAGATTTCATAAGTTTGCAAATACTTCTTGCTTTATTTTCATTTATTCATATTTTAAATGCTTTAGTTTGACAAATATATTTATAATTATGTTATTAATGCTTACTATATATATAATTCATCATCTGTTCAGAAATTCAGTTCAAAAAACTCAAGTTCAAAAAGTTCAAGCTCGGCATTGGGACGTTAACTAATTTCCAGATCGCAGAACAAATGTTAAAAAACATTTTTCCGACTGGGGGGGGGGGGGGCTTGGATTACACCTATTTTCCTAATTTTAGCCTGAAGTTAATTGTTTCAAATATAATTACTTCATCCCCGCGATTCTCTCAAGCGGAAAAATTGTTTTAAAATAATTTGAATGACTATTTTTACTTCAAGCTCCGTCAGAAATTCTGCGGCCAAAATGTGAAATCCCGAAAAACTTGAAAGGAGACTCCCCTCCCCCTCCACCCCGCGTTTCTCTCACGCGGAAAAATTGTTTTAAACATCATTTGAATAAATAATTTTCACTGCGAGTTCCGTAAGTGCAATTCTGCGGCAATATGTGAAATGCTGCAGAACTTTAAACAAAGCTTTGCACCCGCGATTCTCTCACAGGAAAATTGTTTTTAATACAATCTGAATAACTAATTTGCGGTCAAAATGATAAGGTCTGCAGAACTACAGACGTAGCTTGTGTCCCCTCGAAATTATTTAAAATCTTAATTTGTTCTGTAAGATTCGTCGCAGCAGTTCTGCGGTCAAAATGCATAGAGAACTTCAAGCGAACACCCCCCCCTCCCGCCTCTCTGTCCCTCGCCCCCCCCCTCCCCCAAAACTCATGATTCAGTCATACGACATTCATTCGTCTGTTTACTTTCTTCGAATTAGCAACATACAGCAATAGCGTTCAATTTTGACATCTCTGCGTTTATAAAATATACGCTTAAATTCGCAGCCAATAAATAAAAAATGCAGCAATGAAATAATATTGTTCTATTTACTATTTTGTTTCATTATCTTTGCTCACACGATCACCACGCAAAAGCTCAGATGCTCATTTTGATAGCGATGATGTATCAAAGCGATAAATGGCGACTCAATTCGTCGAGACATTTTGATGCCCCAGAATGAAATGTACTGTAATGAAGCGATGGTGCTCAACGGAAAGACGATTGATAACAAAACATATTAATTTTTTTAGTAACAACGAAATGAGCACATATAATCGCTTGGTACTAAAGAGCAATACAAGTACGAAAAAAAAAATAAACAAAACTACAATATTGCGACGACCAACTGTATCATGGCGAACTGTGGACTGAATTTTAAAAAGTTCTATGGCAACCCGTTGGTAGTATTGGCTCGCTTAGCGAATAGATTCGCCATTTATCGCTCTGCGATGCCAGTGTCATTTCATAGTTAATTAATAATTAGAATCAATTAAAATAAAAAATAATTCGCTAACTTCTTTAAATAAGCGGTTAAAATGCAGAATAAACCAACAGATAAAACAAGCGATGAAAAACGTTAAAATATACTAAAATAGAATTGAATGCCAAATTGTAAAATTGTCGCCAACAAATTATTTTTTAATTTTGTCTTTTATTGTCTGATTTGTATATAATGTTAGTTACCATAAAATTCTTTTGATGTCACAGGACGATTACCGCCGTTTTTATCCCAAGGATTTTGATCAAATGAAACAGCCTGTATAAGACGCTATATAGTGAAGCCTTGGTTTGAACTAACACACGCATAAAACTATTAAAAAATAAACGGAAAAAGATCAACAAGTAAAAATCAAACTAATACAGATATAGTTGAAACTTCAATTTTTTTTGCGGGAGAAGGGGGCATTAAAGATAACCTGCAATAGTGTTTTTAGGACTTCGACTTTGAAAAATATAGGGATAGACCAGATAGTGATTTTGCCGGATACCGAATATCCGGTGGCCTACCACAAGCCGGATACCAGATATCCGGAATTGTGCCGCCGGATATCCTGCGGATATCCGACATTACAATTACATTGTATGTTCGCTTATTTTTATGCAAAGTAGCTTCAAAAAAATAAATCAAAGTTATTTCTAGCATAATTTCTTTAAGAACATGTTAAATACATTCAATTAATTTTTAAAGCCTCTATTTTATTGTACAGGAGTAGCGCTAAATATGAAATAAAACATTAGCATATTGTAATTTCTTTTTAAATTATGTATTTTTATCAAAAGAGACAAAACTTTAAAAGATAGAATTAAATATTTCGGTATGTACTCAAAGTTTAAACTTTTAATTATTCTTAGTTTAAACTTTAAAGCTTTTCTGTTTCAATATAATTTTAATAAGTTTCTACGTAAATGATACAGTTGTTAAATATCTTACCAATATTATATACACGATAATTGGTTTCCAAAAAAAGAAAAAAAAGGAAAAAAAAAAAAAAAACTAAGTTCAGATAAACGTTTTTTTTTTTTTCAAATTAATAAATATTTTATTAGAATTTTATGAATTTAAACTTCATTACAAAGTAACACAATTTCTTATTTCTAATTTTGCAATAATATAAAGCAAAATTTTGCTTTGAAATTCTTTTTAGCCTACTTTCCCGTTTAAAATAAAAGAAAGACGAGAAAAGTATTAAAAGTAGCTTAATGCATTTAAAAAATATCGCCAAGTCCAAAAAATATCGCCAAGTTAAAAAAATATCGCCAAGTCCAAAAAATAATCACCAAGTTAAAAAAATATCGTCGCCAAGTGTTAAAAAAATTAAAAAGGTGAAATGAATATCGCAAAGAATTAAAAATTTGAAAAGTAGGGTATTGAAGATGGGGAACTTTGTGCGTCAGGTTCGGTCCGTTTCTGTCGGTCGGTCTGTCTGCCCCCCCCCCTAATAACTTTTGAATGAACATTCCGATTTAAACAAACTTTTTTTTGTTCGAAGCATCTCGGCAAGGATACTTTATTATCGTATTTAAATTTTCAATTTGAACATTTTTGGTTCAACATTGAACCGTTTAAGCAACCTTTCTCCACCTAATAACTTTTGAGTGAACCGAATGGTATAAACCTTTTTTTGTTCGAAAGATCTCGGCGAGTACAGCTCATTCCCATATTTGATTTTTCGATTTGAACAATTTTTGGTTCAATTTTGAACCGTTCAAACAACCTGTCCCGCGATGCTAACTTTTGAGTAAACAATCCAATTTGAACAAACTTTTTTTTTGTTAGAAATATCTTATCAAGGATACTTCATTCCCGTATTTCAATTTCCGATTTGAACAATTTTTCGTTCAACATTGAACCGCTCAATCAAGCTGTCACCCCTAATATCTTTTGAGTGAACAGGCCGATTTAAATGAACTTTTTTTTTTGTTCGAAGGATCTCAGCAAGGATACTTCATTACCGTATTCAAATTTTCCATTTGAGCATTTTTTCGTTCAACATTGAACCGTTCAAGCAACCTTTCCCCACCTAATAACTTTTGAGTGAATCGTCCGAATGGAATAAACTTTTTTTTTGTTTGAAAGATCTCGGAGAGGCTTTCCCATACATTCCCATATTTCGCTTTTTGATTTGAACCATTTTTCGTTCAATATTGAACCGTTCAGAAAAAAAAAATTAACATTAGCGTCTACGGGGAATTTAAGTTGAATGTTGATCCTGAACTTAAAGTCGGATTTCCCTCAAACTAACTTTGTAGGAAAATGGATTTGATAAATAATGTTTGTAAAGTACTTTTCTGAGTAATCTTCTGTGAGGACTCTGATTCCGACTCCGACTCCGCGAACATGGCGGAAATGCATACTCAGAAAAAAAAATGACTGAACGTGTAGACGATTTTTTGTTTATTTATTCATTTGTTTTATTTTATTTATTACTATTTTTTTTGCAGACGATTTTTTTTTGTAAAAAAAATATTTCATTCACGAGAACAGTTTATTCTTTATTTATATTTAACAACTGGCAACGGGTTAAAAGTGAAATTCGAGACATTTTATTAAAGGACGAGTTTTTTTTTTTCTTTTTTTTTCCTTTCTTTGATAAAATGTGTTTTGATGCTCTTTGTACTTTTATTTATTTATTTATTTATTTTAATATTATTATTATTTTTATTATTATTTTTTGAAAACGATGGGGGATTTTTTCTACGGAGGAACTGTAACTATTACACTCTTTAAAAGGTGCGACAAAACTTTATTTATTCGTTAATTACTTTTTACGTGTCTATTTCATCTGATGAGAGGGGTACACTTTGCTTTTCGAAATCAGCTCTAAGTGCTAAAAAGGTATGTTTGACATAATTTTCAGTCTCAGATAATCAAGAGAATAATGATCATATGCGAGAATGCCGATGTCAATGTACGGGAAAGTAGGCTCGTTTAGTTCTTGACAGAACTTCTTGTTTAAGAATAATACGCATGTTTTTTAACAAACAAGTTAAAGAAGAAAATATTAAAACGGGACTGGTGTGTTAAAAAATAATAATAATAATAAACTTATACTTAAATAATCAATTAAAAATTTTATATAACTCCAAAAAACAAAGGTACATATTTTCTGAAGATTCAAATCAGCAGCTTAAATATATTTTTAAGAGTTATGCTAAAGTTGTTCACTTTTTATAAAACAAATGAGTAAACTTAAACTTAAATAATCAACTTGAAAATTTACTTTAGTTCCAAAAAATTAACCTACACATTCTTAAAAGTAGCAAATTATCATTTTAAATACATTAAGAGTTCTTGCTAAACACATTCACTTTTTTAAAAACAAATTAATAAACTAATTTTTAAACAATCACCTCGAAATTCAACTTCATTTTGAAAAAATAAAGATACATTCTCAGATGCAAATGTTATATTTATGGGTATAGGCCAAAATGGTACAACAAATCATGTCTGAAATTGTCGAGTTAAGTTTATCAAATGAAGTAATTTTTGCCTACTAATCGTTGTTTTAAAAATTATTCTCTGTTTATTTACAAAGAACAGATTTTTTGCCTATCAAAATAGGCGTTTTCGATGGTGTTCTCTCAGACAAAGATGATAAAATAAGCTTGAAATACAGTATGTCGCATACAGGGGTGCCCACAGGGGGGGGGGGGGATTATGGCGCAAGTTGCGCCATCAAAATTTTTGGGGGGGATTTTTTAAGACTAATTTATTTATTTATTTATTTAAATTATTTTTTTTATTTAAATTATTTACTGATTTTTTTAAATAAATATTATTCATTAATTTTTTTTTTAATTTAAATTATTTCTTTCATTGCTTTATTGTTATTTATTATTTTTTTATTTATTTCTTTTGTGTGTGTGTGTGCTTGGAATGTGTGGAAGAGCAAAAAAGAGATTCTATTCTGCGCATGATTAGTACTTCTAAAAAATAATAATAAATAAAACAAATAAATTTTTTTTAAATAAATAAATAAATATTTAAAAAATAAATAAATAAATATTGTTTGAAAAAATAATAAAATAAAAAAGAGGGGTAAAAATAAAAAAACAACAGAGTGTTGTGAAAATTTCGAGGGGGGGGGAATTTGCGCCATTGAGCTTGGGGG
>JAXGGA010008130.1:0-58576 GCA_038373865.1 Uloborus plumipes
TGGACGTGGTTTTTGCCACTTTTTGGTGAATTTTACATTGTGTGTTTACCCTTTGCCCCCCCCCCCCCCCCGAAAATATCGAAATGACGTTCCTGCTCCCTCTGAGTCAGATACCAACAGCATTTTTAAAGTTTCAATTTCGAAAAATGAACGGGGGGGGGGGGGCGATGCATTCCAACCTCTATTTCTCATTCATTACGAAAAATTCTCTTTAATGTTTCAGTCTTTTTATTCTCCCTTATTTAGGGAAATTTAAAAAACACTTAATAAAAAGAAATATATACAGCGAGAGAAAGAGTGTTTTTGTATAACTTTAGACCCATCCGCGAGAGACCTAACAATTTTTAAAAATTTGAATTGAAATTTTTTGTGGTATGCGTCTGTTGGGACAACTTTTTATTAATTTGAAATTTTGAATTTTCACACCGAACAAAATAGTTTTTTTTTTATACTTATTTTTGTGAAGGATTAGTGACTGGACAGTTTTTACAACACCAAAAAAAAAAAAAAAAGATAGATAGCAAATCTTAACATTAGCATTCTGTTAACAAGATAGTTCAAATAAATAAGTACAATAAATAATTACAGTAAATCAATATATTTAAAAATGCATATACCGTAAATCAGGGTTACTTGAACCCAATTTTAGTAATGTTCCAGATAAATCCTTATTTATATCAATACATATTGTGTTATGAAATCAAACAATGCTTATAATTATTAAAGAATACCCATAAATAAAGCATGTAACCTTTAAATTTGGTTTATTTCATTTACTAAATTTCTGAATGTTTTTTTTCTAATGGGTTCAAGTAGCCCTTAGGTTGGGTTACTTGGACCCAGGTTTAGTTTTCCTATTATAAAGCATTATTAGCGTGTGTTGGGTTTATGTAGGACATGGGATATGAAAAAATACGATACAATAAATGAAAAAATATATGAAGTTAGATAAAAATTCTTTATCTAAACATCTTCTTTGATTGATTGAACTGAAAATAGCCCCCTTTTTAACATTTTAGGAGAATCAATCTTTTTTTTTATATCTCCCCACTTATAATAAAGAATGTCTTTTACTTCTGGCCATTTCCAACCTTTTAGAGTGCGCTGCATGCAATCAACAATCGCTCCATTTTCATCAATTTTTGTAATGATGCCTGGAAATTCCTTTTTCTCCCACAACACTATAACAAAATTGCCTTCGACTAATTTTTCTTTAAGTCCCTTTTCAACTAAATTTTCATCTCTTTTGTCCATGACAATGTTTTCATCTTGATTGCAGAGTTCATTCATAGCTTCATCATTACCAGCGCCACTGGTAGAAGGGAAATTAATAAGATCCATAAGATCAAATTCACTGTTCAAAAAACTGAACTCACTATCTCCTGACGATTGGAGGCTAAAATCATCTGCATCTTCAGAGGATGATTCCATTTCTTTACTTTTTTGCTTCTTGCTGTTTGATGACAGCTTCTTATTGGAAGATTTATTTTGCCCTTTCCTCTTGTTAGATTGATTGGATGTTTTATCCTTAACGGTGTCATTAACATCTTTGGTGTCTTTTTTGGTGTCTCACTTTTTAGTCTACGTTTTATGGTTGATCTGCAAATTTTGAAATGAGCTTCTGCTTTCCTTTGAGACATTTCACCAGATTTTATTGCTATCAGGCATTCCTGCAATCGGTCAGTTGAGAAGTCTTTGTATTTTCGGCTTCCAGGAAGTCTCTTGTATTTGGACGGCATGGCCAGTCTTAACCTGAAAAAGGTAAAGGTTGGTCTAATACATTGCCTATATTCCTTAAAATACACGAAAACTAATAAAAATTTATAGTTCAGTGTCATAGAGTTGATAAATGAAAAAAAAAAAAGTTTGTACGGGTTACTTGGATCCACGTAAATAGTGGGTCCAAGTAACCCTATAATTTGATTATTGGTCACTGTCACAGACTTTGTTATAAATAGCTTAAATAGCTAAAAGTATTGACAATCTTGGGCTTAAATAACATTTGTGAGGGGTTTAACAAGAAAATAATACACTTACCTTAATTAAATGGTGAATTGTATGCTCTAAGAGCATAAAAGTTGTAGACTGGAAAATTCTGCACACGTAGCAAGGCAATAACATAACCTCAACTAATCTCAGGAAGTTGCTTAGAGAGCCGTGTAGGTAGCGTTAGAGACTGCATAGTGCTTTTACCTAGCGGAGAAATGAGGAACTACGTGCAAATCTTCAACTAATAAGTACCAAACCCATACTTAATCATTTTTTTGAAATGGGCTCAAGTAACCCCCTAGGGTCCAAGTAACCCTGATTTACGGTATTTATGTGTTTATCATTATTTTTACTTACATTTTGAAGTGCATCCAAATAATTGTTGTATAGTAAGTTTAAATACACTCCTCAAAAACGCATTTCGGGAAAATTTTCAAGAAAGCTAATATCCTCATCTCCTCGTCGTGTCAAAGAGCTGAAATGAAACATTTTCTACGCACAATGAGCACGGCCAAGGAACGGTGTAGTCCAGTTTGCCATGCTGATAAAACCCTAATCCCATTGTGTCGATCACTGAATGCATCCCCCGTGGAGCGTTCAAAATTCGGAAAGCAAGACCAGTTGTCCGCCATTTTTGACCATCATCGTAGGAAAAATTATTGCTTTACGCCAAGCAAGCGATAAAAGACATTTGATGGAACGACGCCAAAACAACGTGCTGTTACAGGTGAGACGCTCTTTCTGGAACGAGACTAATAAAAAGTTATAACTACGATAAGTAGGAAAGCAAACAGTTTGAACTTCCGCTGAATATTGGAAAAAATAATATGAATATTTCTAATTATAATGGTGCTAAGTTCTTATGTTTTGCATATTGTTCACTTTAAACACATGAAATTCATAACAATAAAATTCAATATCACGTGCCGCCGATAATTCGTTTGAACTTTTGTAATCAAAAAAAAAAAGTACAGTGTGTTTTAAAGCTCATGTCATTAAGCGCAAAGAAGTATTTGACTTATCAGGCATTATGTCCCCCCCCCCTCCTATTCATTGTATTACAGTACTGAGAGACTTTCGCTGTTTAAAAAAACAAACTTGTATTCTCTCAATGGTACCTACATTGTACAAGTCGTAAGTGAAAAAAAAAAAAAAAAGCTACAGTATATTCTTTTTTGAAGAATGTCAAGTATTCAAGCTGTACAGAAACTAAGTTTAAAAAAGCAACCGGCCAGGGAGAGGGGAACATAATTCACAAAATAGTGTTAATAATGCAATTCTTGTAAGTACACCCCCCCCCCCCCACCCATATTCTTGACATGATTTCCGTGGATTTATAGATGAGCATTAAGACAATGGAAATAAATGAAGTGTTAACTGCGCGTATGAAGGCATAATTTCGGTAAAACAAAGAATATATTTTTGTACAGGAAATAAGCATTGAATTGCTTATATTAAAGACCCGATTAAGTTAAAGCGATGCCCAGGTTATGTTGAAAATTCGTATTTTCCCTCAAAAGACAATCCCCCTTCCCCACCAATTAATATAGATTCGATACACAAACAAATATTCATTTATAGATTGTACACTAATAATCCGAATACATATTGATGCTGCCCCATCTCTTTGTATCCTCTCACAAGTAGCTGTATTTAAACTTTGTTTTTACAATTTAGGAAAAAAAATCTAGTACTAAATATTTATAATAAATTGGATATTACAACCTTGTAAAGCATTCAGTCAGGCAATTATAATAAAAACAAAAACAAAGAAAAAAGAAGAAGAAAGCTGAACCTTTGAGTAAATGCAGAATCCTGTAGAGTAGTTTTTGAGCTATTGATAAAATAAATTATAATTAAAACTTCCTGATTAAAGATTTTAGATTTCAAATTTAGTATTAGGCAACAATTTTTAGAAGTATTTCCAAAATTGGGAGAAGTTTAATACAAAAAGAAGTATTAATAAAATTGTATAGAAAATATAATAATGAAATAGTAAATAGCGCGGCATAAGTCGAAAAATAAAACATTTGCATAATATTTAAACATTGTTGAATGAATGTTTTTAACCAACAACAAAATTAACATTGTTTTATTTTGTTCCCCTTAAAATACGGTGCTAAATTTCAAATCTAGGGAGCAGTGCTTTAATTTTCACTGTTAATTGGATATTAGCATTAAAGTATTAAAATTTTAAATAAACTTCAGTCAGAACAGCGTTTTTATTGCTGTCATTATAATAGAGTTGTTTAAAAAGAAACAAAGGAAAAAAAAAGAACCGAAAGTAAGGAAGCTTATTTTCCTACGTATTAAAGAGGCCACGTGCTACGTGTAATCAAGATTTTTTTTTAGGTTGATTACTCATTATTTAGAAAAAATGCCTTCGTGCTTCACTTTGAAGGGCTGTGCACTAATTCTTATTTTAAAATTGATTAAAAATGTAGTAAACTAAAAGCAGATGCTTATAGATTGCTTCGGATTGCACATAACGATAAAAATGACGCGCACATATTTACCACAAACAAACGACCGTCGAAATCTTGGGCGAACAGTGAACCGCATTTTTAAAACAATGAACAGTTTCAACTTTTTTATATTTTTTTATAAGTTTTTCTTGGATTCCCCCGCCACCCCCCCCCCCGTACTTACTGTTATTTTAGTCTGGATTGCACGTAGCACGTGGCAAAATATGCCACGCGTTACGTGTAATCCAGATTTTTTTTTGATGAGACGGGCACAGTATTGGAAAAATACCTTCGTATTTCGGTACGAAAGGTTGTGTTATGTTTTTTTTTAGAACTTTATTTAAATTGTGGTAAAATTAAAGCAGATGCTAAGAGATAGCTTTAGATTGCTCACAACACACTAAAATTGCGTAAGCTAATTTATTACTTGCAAACGAACAAACTCATGTAAAACGACCTAAAATACTATACATTTAACATCTTCGAACTAAATGTATATGAATTAAAGTATGTAAATTAAATAAAAAATTTAAATTTTGCATCTTTGGCTTTGAAAAAAATAGCAATATCAAATCAAATTAAAGCTTACTGTATAGAGTCAGATTGAAGCTGTTCATCAGGAGCTGAATTACATTTGTTTTTTTTTTCCTCTGAAAATTTCAGAACGCTACTTTTTCCGAAAATTTAAAATTCGAGAATTTCTATTTGTTCTCTAGACTGGAAGTTTGTTTCTAAATGTTTGTACGTATCTAGCGATTTTCTCGACAAGATTGGCGGTTAGTATGTATATTCTTAGAGTGAAAGTTGAAATTTCATTTTTAATATTTTCAATCATGCATTATGTCTAGAATGTGTCTTAAGGGTTTTTTTTTTTTTTTTTCAATACGCATTACGCCTTTCCAAAGCTTAAATTTTTACTTAATACGATATAAAAAAACCAATTTTGACAATTCATTTGTTCAAAAAAAAATTTGTAAAGGTCTTTTTTTAGTAAAAAGTCACTTTTTCCTACAAAAACCAAAAGTTTCCTGAAAACTTTTAGTGCTCACTTCTTCACACTAAAAAAAAGAAAAAAAAATGTGTTTATCTCTTCGTTACATACCGCAAAAGTATATGACCCTCCAAAATTGGAAACAATCATATAAAAACATGATTTACAGTTAAATGATTCACATCCTCCTTCCCCAAAAAACGTGATTTTTGACACATAACTTTAGTACATCATTGTTTAAAACCCACATATTGCATTTACACTAGCTTTTAGACCTTTTTATCACAGCAATATAACCCTTTACCATATTTGCCAAGTTTCAAATGTTTTTAGTAATATTTTTCCTCACAACTGTTTGCGTAAATGAAAACTTCGAAAACGTGTTTTACGACATTTAGATAGTCCCAATTTTCCCCCCAAGTTCCCCTTTCTAAACTTGGAAAAAAAAAATTTAATCAATGAATTATTTAGAAAACTAAGAAAGACAAAATAAATTTCTTTAAAGGTAGTGCATTTGCATTCATTAAATGTCTTCTAGTTTTCTAAGTAATTCATTGATTAAATTTTTTTTCCAAGTTTAGAAAGAATAATATTGGGACTATCTAAATGCCTCAAAACAGATTTTTTTTTTTTATTTAGGGTGGTCGCCTAACCTGTCTTAAACACAAAAATACTTAATTTCTAGATTTCTTGTTTAATTCTTGAATGCGGAAAACCAATTCCAAAAACCCGAGGATAAAATTAAAAAAAAAATAGAGAGAGATTGGTCGAAGGCAAAAAACAATAAAAGTAAAACAAATTATTGCAAATTTAATCAACAATAGTACTAAATTAAAAATATATTTATTATAAAAAGACGAAAAAAAAAGTGTTGATCAACAAAATAAGCACTGTATTTAGACGCGCGAATAAAGTAGACGGTAATATTAAACTCCAGAGTTAATTTTACTGCCTATGACGCAATGGATCACGTGGTCGCTAAATGCGACTCATAATCAACAATAAAGAGAGAAATGTGAAGCCAAAGCGAAGTCAGAAATCAACCTTTGATTACTAAAGAAAATTCATATTTCCTCCAGATTTTTTGAAAATTGGTCACTTTATTGATTACACGCATTACTGATTAAAACTATTTCAAGTTGGAGAAATAAATACATTTTTTCAAAAACAAGATCCCCCCCCCCCCGAAAAAAAAAGAAAGGAAAAAGGACCAATTTTCCTTTTATTTCCCAATGTCAATATAAAATTAATTTACAGAGAAAATATAATCAGGCCATCGAAAAATAATATGCTAATGTTATTGTAAAATCGCATACAAAAAGTCGCGCAGGTTATCATAAATCGGGATCCGTTTTTATTCTTTCGGAATGAAATCAAATAAAGAAACAATTTCCAATTTATCAGCAAAAAATATAATTGACGAGTGTAATTGAACCAAAAAGCAAGTAATATCATTTATCTCGTGTTATCTTTTATCACAGGTCTTTCTTTTAGGCATAAAAATCAAAATAAATAAGTGCAATACGATTTTAATACACTTTAATTATTGTTTCATGAAGCTCTCCCTTTGTTTTGGAATGATTTTGAGATATACACTGAAGTGACAAAAGTCATGGGATAGCAATATGCAAATTTTCAGATGGCAGTAGCATCGCATAGAACAGGTATAAATGCGCAGTGCTTTTACAGAGCTTTCATTTCTGTTCAAGTTATTCATGTGAAGAGGTTTTAACGTGATGATGACCGCACGACGTGAATTAACAGACTTTGAACGCGGAATGTTAGTTGGAGCTAGACGCATGGGTCATGCCATTTCGGAAATCGTTAGAGAATTCAACATTCCCAGATCCACTGTGTCAAGAGTGTGCCGAGAGTATGAAATTTCAGGCATAACATCCCACCATGGACAGCGCAGTGGTCGACCGCCTGCACTTAAAGATCGAGACCGGCGACGTCTGCAAAGAGTCGTAAATTCTAACAGACAAGCAACACTGCGTCAAATCACCGTAGAAATCAATGTGGGACGTACAATGGACGTGTCTGCTAGAACTGTGCGGAGAAATTTGGATTTCTTGGGCTATTCCAGCAGAAGACCGACTCGAGTGCCTTTACTGACAGAACGACATCGCTTGCAGCGACTCTCGTGGGCACGTGAGCATATCGGTTGGTCCCTAGATTAATGGAAAACCGTGGCCTGGTCCGATGAGTCACGATTTCAGCTGGTAAGAGCCGATGGTAAGGGTTCGAGTGTGGCGCAGACCCCACGAAGCCATGGACCCAAACTGTCAGCAAGGCACTGTTCAAGCTGGTGGTGGCTCCGTAATGGTGTGGGCTGTTTTTTCATGGCATGGACTTGGTCCTCTAGTGCGACTGGACCGAACATTGACTGGAAATGCTTATGTGCAGCTACTTGGAGATCACTTGCAGCCATTCATGGACTTCATGTACCCAAACAACGATGGGATTTTTATGGATGACAATGCGCCATGTCACCGGGCCACAACTGTTCGCAATTGGTTTGAAGAAAATTCTGGACAATTCCAACGAATGATTTGGCCACCTAGATCGCCCGACATGAATCCCATTGAGCATTTATGGGACACCATCGAGAGGTCTGTTCGTGCCCAAAATCCTGCCCCATCAACGCTTTCACAATTATGGACGTCTATCGAGACAGCATGGCTCAATATTCCTGCAGAAGACTTCCAACGACTTGTTGAGTCCATGCCACGTCGAGTTGTTGCACTTCGCCGGGCAAAAGGAGGGCCGACACGATATTAAGAGGTATCCCATGACTTTTGTCACTTCAGTGTATTTGCGAACATTGTAGGGGAAAAAAGTTAGATTTCTTAAACTTGCTATACTGTTACCCAATTGTAACCGTTTTTAAGTCGTGAAAAATTTTATCTCAACGTATGAAACTGACATTGTACAGAAATATTTTAAAAAGTTTTTTATTTTTATCGTTTTAACAATTTTAGCCCATATGTTTCGCCATTTAATAATTGCTCTCGGATTTTCTAACAATCATGCTTCAGTAGAAACAATTATTCTGCTTTGCAGTTTTTTTCCTTTCGTTTTTCTTAGAAACAATCATTTTTTTTAAAAAAATTATGAAAAGAAAAAATGCTGTATTACAATTGTGATTGCGAACTCTTTTTTATTATCAATATAAAAGGCAAAACAAACGGTTTGCTCTTTATTTTTACTTTCAAATAGCAAGAAAATAATAGTAATTTTTCACCCCACAATTCTGATGAAATGCAGCAGATCGAAAGGGTAACCCTGATGGATGCAAGTTAAGTCGCCAGATCTCGCCAACTTAACTTTTTTCCACATTCAACTATTCACACAAAGAAAGAAAGACTCAGTTTTCTAAACCTCCCTTCGCCTACCCCATTCCCCCCTACGGCGAGGACAACAATAGGGGCAGTTGCTAATCCCCTAATGTTCCCGGGGGACTGTGGCTACCTGGATATCACCCAAGGAACATGGCGCCAGAGCCTAATTACCACCTTGACAATCACCCCCTAGCGCCTCCCCAACCTTTCCCGCCCTTGTCCACCTTAGACCATTTAAACGACGGCCTCCAGCGCCCTGTCACGCGGGAGCCCGCTCCGCGGACCCCCGGGTGATGGAACCTAAGGCTTTATGCTAATAGGTGGGCATGGAGGAGAAAAGACCATTTAAACGGTTGTAAAAAAGCATTGGTTTCCAACAAGCCCATGGTTTCCAGTTCCATTCCAAGATGTCAGATGCGGCAGGGTTAGGGGATGCGGAAGGGCTCTAAGCAATGAGTTCAATAAAACTGTCTTGGGGGTAATCTGCGCACACAGACAGGGGGTAATAAAAAATCAATGCCAGAAATGGTGCATTCTGAGAAAGAAGCACTTTTACATTGTACAACATCGTTATCAGTCGAAGCGGAGCAATTTTCAGTCTGCTGATGAACAAAAACAGATGTGGTTCGATTGCTTATAAGATCTACGTTGTAATGTGAGCGTGAGCAGTGTGATGCCGGCAGTTGAAAGGAAGTGGCTATCCTGAGGGCCTTCGCTGTCCCGCGTCTTCATTTTTCCCTTAAGGTCATTCCTACAATAGGTTATTAGGATAAGAAGTGGTAAAGACCTCCCATAGTGTGTGGGAAGGAAGCTGAGAGTTGGAAGTCTGAACAGCTTTTTTCTTTTCTATTTTCTACTCCAAGCGAAAATATCTTTCTTTTTTCAACTAATAAAATTTAATACAATAAAATTTGACATAAGAATCGTGGGTGAGTCAAATACATTTTTCAAATCATTCTTTCTTTCGCATCCAGCTCCAAAACTTTCCCCCAAAATTTAAAGAAAAATATACGTTACAAGTTATTCTGTCCCTAACGGGGTGTGCGGAACCGGTGACCGGGATAATTTTTCTGAATATTTTCTTTCTTTTGAATTAAATTTCAAAATGTCCTTCCTAAATTTAGAGAGTTCACAAACTTGCAAACATTCCCCTGAGGGGATGTGGAAGAGCCCCATCCCTTGAGAACCGGTGAAGAGGACGAATATTTTTTTTAACCATTTTCATTCTTTTGTACCACATTTCAAAACGTTTCCCCTAAATTTAGAAATAAAACTAATATATTGTGCCTTTTAAGAGTACGCGAACGCGTCCTATTCCATACAGGTTGAGAACAAGAATAATTAATTTTCGAATATCTTTTCTTTCTTTTTAAAGACTTTAATAATTCGTTTTCAAAACCAACAGTTTTGTGTCACGCTCGGGATCCGGCTAAAAGTTCTAAAACCAAAAGATCCACGAACAGCAGAAGATTCACTTTCAAAGGGTCTGCGGGATAGAAGATCTGAGAGACAGAAGATCCGCCAGACATAAGGTTCAATGGCCATAAGGTCCAAGGAACATAAGGTTCGCCAGACAAAATGTCCAAAAGACCTTTTGGTTTTGGACTTTCCATTCGACATTCGTCACGCTCATGCTATTTTACTATTAAAAAATAAATTATTCACTAATGCATATGCTCGAAACGTATAGCGTGAAATAGACTTGGGTGAGCCTCCCTCCCTCGGCAAGATTTGTAAGTTCGCCCCACTCCGTATTAAACTATAAAAAATAATTTCCCCGTGTAGTTTATCGTACTGTTTTTCTGGATCGTGACCTCTCAAACGTCGTGACCACCCCGGGGCGCTATGTACACCAATGCTTGAAATGTAATTGAAAACATTATTTAAATCTCATTTTTCAAAACAAAAACAACTTAAAAATAATAGCGTAAAATATAAAAACAAAGTTAAATTAAGCGAAAGCCAGCAGTTAACAATAACTGATGTGATTGTTTGAGTGATTATTTTTTTTTGCTTAATCAGATTTGTTTAAAGCGACGGGGGAGGGGGGTGGGATTGAGTGACGTATCATTTTTTCGGCTGTGCTTGTAAAAGTTCTTTTACTAATTTTTCAGAAAAATTATTTCTGAGTGTTTGAGTGTTAAGGGTCTATGTAGTTTGAAACAGTATTGGCACTGGCGTTTTTAGTACGGAATGCGCCTAGGAGTCATCGGGGAGCCGGTGAGAAGGAGGCGCCCTTCGGTGCACGGCCCCTTGCAAGCTTTAAGAAGCTCCTCTTCAGGGGCGCTGAAACAAGAAGCTGTATAGGCATTTTTTAGTACGTGAGTGCGCCAATGGAGTTCTTTGGTCAGTGGGAAGGAGGGTGTGCTCCTGCGGTGCGCAACCGCTTTGACGCTTTGCAAAAAGGGCCTCCTCAAGGACGCCGAAACATGAAGCAGTAATTAGCAATTTTTAAGTATGAGAGAGAGTATATGTGCCGTGCGTCGGTCAGTGAGGATGGAGCGGCCCGGAAGCTTGAAGACGGTATTGCGGCGTTTCAAGTAGCACATGAGGCGCCCTTCCCTGTCGGTTAGAAGGGAGCGGCCTTCCCCCCATTGCCCCACCACCAACTTGTAACCGCGAATGAAGTGAATATATGTTGGATATAATTCAAGGGCGACAAAAAAGAAAAAAAAAAAAAAAAAAAAAAAACGAAACTTTTCAACACAAAAAAAAAAAAAAAAAAAAAAAAAAAAAAAAAAAAAAAAAAAAAACAAACGTCGACTGTGTCGGATCGGCGCATTTTAGAGTGGCGCACTGGGGGGTGTCCGGGCATTGCCCAAGATGCCCTACGATGGCCTAGTCCGATCCGCTGGTGCACACACACACCACACACATTCCGCAGTAGTGTCAGTAGGGGATGGGGGGGGGGGGAGATCCGCCCCAGGTGACCGCCCCTTCAGGGGTTCAGGGGGGGGGGGTCGAGAAACCTGAAGTTGATTTAAGAGATTATGAATTGTACAAATATTACAATTTTAAAGTTTTGCCTAAATATGTTTTTAATTAGTATTTTATCTATCTTTCAAACGAAGGGGCAAGTGAAAAAAGGTGATATGTGACAATTTTTTAAATTTCTAGAAGAGGTGTTCAAAAAAAAAAAAATTTGTGTGTGTTTTTTTTTTTTTTAAATGGATGTTTCTCAACAGGTAAAACGGGGTAATATTCTTAGTTACCAACCTCTTCTGTGACTAAGGGGGCTTTATACTGATGGACCTATCATCTTCATCCATGGTAAAAAATAAGTTTCAAAAATTGTCACATATCACCTTTACCCACTTGCCTCTTCAAACGGAATAGGGCCCAATATTGCGGGGAGGGGCTTTCAGATTTACGTTTAGAACAATTGTTTGATGTTCTGTACAAGAGAGGAAGCACATAGCTCTGTTGCGTACTGGCGCTTAACTAGGGATAGGGGGATTAATAATGAGGTAGAATTTTTTTCCTGTTGGAATTTCAGAAAAACAGTACTTACGCGTACAGACTTTACCATACTGCAATTGGTAATATGCTAAAAATCCAGGAGCGCCCCGATGGGAAGTCACGGAAGTTCACTGTAACCTCCCAAAGATTTCCTTATTCGGCAAATTTTACTAACGATTCGGTAATTAGAAGATAATGTTGCAACATTGAGATTTACTCTTTTTAATTAAAAAAATTTTTTTTTTTGAAGATGTATGATGTCTTTTCTCATTAAATGTAAAGTATGTACGACGTGTGTGCTTGCTTGTACTTTATCACTCGGTAAAATTGGAACTTCATTTGGCAAATTCATAATTTCCCCCTCCCAAAAATTTTAATTCGGGCACCCTTGTAAAAATCTAGGGCTCTGGTGTATGTGAGGCGGCTTACTCCAAAAACTCTACCTGTGCTCTGCGGATGCGGATGTAGCGCATTAGCACAAGCCCTATTTCTCTGACTTTGAAAAACGAAACAAAGAAAAGGTGGACACAAATATTTGAAAAACATATTTGATCAATCCGATATGATAAGGCACGTTTAAACTGGCTTCAGATTTTTTTCTTCAGAGTTTTTGTCAAAGGTATTTTTCTCATTAACAGAGGAACAATTCATAGCCACTTAAAAGGTGTACAAATACAGAGAGACGATGGAATTGATCTATTGCAGCATGATATACCGTCATTTGATTATTGAGCATATGTCATTGTTTCATAAGTTTTACGGCTGGTGTTATGCGAATGCGAGTTTTGTGCGCCAACATGATTTTCTGACCTTGAGGCAATAAGCAAGTCTACCTGTGACGAGAAAAAGAATAAAGAAAAAGAAGAGAAAAAAAGTATTGTAAACAAATTGTGTTTTATTGTTCAAAGGATTTAACACGATTCAAGGTCAAATCGGCATAAGTATCCCGGCATATAGCCATTATACGCACGAACGGTTTGCAAAGGTAATAAGCTTTTGAAGATTCAATGAGAAATTGTTGAAGAAAGATCTTTTCTGGTATAAAAATATTTACATTTTAATTTAACTGACACAAAAAGAAGAACTTTTCGTCGAATGGAGGAACATTTTCTTACGGATGCTGATTTCTCACGTTACTAATGTCTTCTAAAATACGCTTTTGGTGAATATTTCATTCCATGCAACAAAACTTATAACCAATACTGTCAACAAGGTATGTAAAAAAATAAATTAAGTGAAAAACTAACCTCCTCATATTGTTCTGAAGCTTTCAGAAATCCTCTTCTTTGATATCTTTACAATTTATAAGAAAACTCTGTTACTCATAATTGATGAGTAATTAGTTTTTGAAATTTGTTGAAAAGCACTTAAAAAAGAAAAAAAAACTTGCCAGGAGTGGCTTGAAATTTTATGTAACTCAAGTTCTATGTGAGATACAGAGTAGTAATATACCTCATTTTTTGACAACTGTTTGCACTTTAACTTGATGCGTAGTTTAAATACTTTTCCGGATTTTTTTTTTCAAAAAGTAAAAATTTAAAAAATAATTAAATACTTTTTACATGTTATCTTTTGAACGAAAAAAAAAAGATATTTAATGTATTTAAGAGAATACATACAATGATGTGATAGTTCAGTTATGGTTACAACAAAACTTTGAAATTTGTTGAAAAGTACTTAAAAAAGAAAAAAAAAACTTGCCAGGAGTGGCTTGAAATTTTATGTAACTCAAGTTCTATGTGAGATACAGAGTTGTAATATACAGTGCGTCGCAAAAGTTTAAGCACTATGCAAATTTTTGAATAAAAAGAAATATTTCCAGCAGAATGCTTTCATATTTATACTGTAAGTGGCTACTATATGATCCTAATTAAGTGTTTGAAGTTTTGAAAAATATAACCGCAACGAAAATCAGAAAATACAAAAGATATTTTTTTGGCTGTCGCAAAAGTTTATGCACAGACCAGATTTTATGCAAATATCTCTTGAAACGTGATGGTGAAGAACCAGTGCGGTTCTTTTGAACGAGTTACATAGTGTAGCAATGGCTTAAAGTGTTATCAAGATGCCGAAGTCACTACAGTTCTCGTCTGAAGAAGTTGTGAAACTCTGGAAGCTGAAAGCAGAAAATAACTCTGTTATGCAAATTTCAGTGATTTTAAATCGATCTAAACGTGGTATTTATAATGTTCTGAAACGTAGAAATCAATTTAAACCTGCGTTTTGCTCAGGAAGACCGAGAAAAACTACCTCTCGTGAGGATAGAAGAATAAAAAACTGGCCTTAACTGAAAATTTGTCACTTAATCAAATAAAAATTTGACTTGTGACAAAATTATCACGTGATACCATAAGCAGACGAATAAAAGAATCAGAATTTATCAAAAAACAAAAGTTAGCTCGCAAACCTTTTCTGAAAAAGTGTCACAAATAAGCAAGACTGCAGTGGGCAAAGCATTATATGCATTATAGTGACCAATGGATTACTGTTGTGTTCTCTGATGAAAAAAAAAGGAATTTAGACGGTCTAGATGGGTTCTTATACTACTGGCGTGTTTTGAGGAAAAATCCGAAGTGCGTATTCAGTAGGCAATATGGTGGTGGCTCAGTCACGGTATGGGGCGCTTTTTGCTTCAACGGACAAACTTCTTTTAGCTTTCTAGAGGGTAAACAAAATTCATAAAGGTATCAAAATACCCTGAGAAAGCGTTTGTTACTATTTGGCGAAGTCCTAGGTGGTCCTGATTGGATTTTTTAGTAAGACAACGCTTCAATACACAATTCTCGTAGTACGAAAGAATGGCTTGCTTCTCAAAATATTAGTGTAATGAACTGGCCAGCACTCAGCCCGGATCTAAATCCCATAGAAAACATCTGGGGAATTCTCACACGTGACATACACTGGCGGAAAAAAAAATCCCAACACCAAGAAAGACTTGTGTTAGATAAACGAAATTTGGCAGGCGTGTTTATACAACTGAAAGATGACATCGATTGAAATTTCGCGTTCCGCGCATAAGTGTGGCGCAGCTGGCGTCACTCAGAACATGCAAATAAGGCTTGTTTTAAAAGCGTGTTTTGAAGCTCATGTGTATTATTTTTCCGTGAAATTTGACGAATTGCGTTCATGTTAGCCAGGAATGCCTTTAAGAAGACGAAGAAGCCATTATCAACAGCTCACCGAGTTTAAACGAGGTCGTACAATTTGGCTACGAGAAGGTGAATTTTCATTTCGCTATATTGCAGAAAGACTTGGGTGGGAATGTTTCCACCATGCATGATTATTGGAAGCTATGGGCAAGGGATGGTACTACCTCAAGAAGATCGAGTTCCGAGTTGCCACGTGGCACGACTGAGAAGGAAGATCGCCGAATCTTGCGTACGGCTGTGGCGCATCGTACTGCATCTACGGCTGACATTCGAGCTGTAGTTGGTACCGTCGTGACCCAAGGAACGGTAAGAAACTGTGTACTTCAAAGACAGCTCCGAGCCAGGCAGCCTGTAGCCGGTATTCCATTGACTGCAAACCATTGCCTTTTCCGACGGCAGTGGTGCCACGACAGAGCTCACTAGAGGTCGGAGTGCAGATCTGTTGTAATTTTTGATGAAAACAGATTCTGAATTAGTGCCAGTGGTGGCTGTATATTGGCCAGAAGGAGGCCAGGGGACCGCCTGCATCCAAGCGGTCTACGGCCTAGACACACGGGACGCACACCTGGAGTTATGGTCTTTGGAGCAATTTCCTACGACAGCAGGGGTATTCTTGTGGTTATCCCAAACTCACTGACTGAAAATTTGTCGTCAGTCTGTTAATTTAACCAGTAGTACAGCCCTTCAGGAGTAGCATTCAAGGGGGGCGTTTTCCAACAGGATAACGCTAGCCCTCACACCGCTGCTGTAACGCAATGTACTCTACAGAGTGCTGACATGTTACCATGACCTGCAAAATCACCAGATCTGTCTCCAATTGATAACGTATGGGATATCATGTGATGGCACCTCGAGCATCTTCCACAGTCAGCAATGACGGTCCTAGTATTGACACAGCAAGTGCAACAAGCATGGAACTCTATACCACAAAGTGACATTCGGCACCTGTATGACATAATGCATGCACGCTTGCAGGCTTGCTTTCAAAATTCTGGAGGTTACACCCTCTATTAAATTAACATAATTTCACATTTGCACAGCATTTTCTTGAGCTTAAATTATCCAGTGATCTTGTACATTTAATCAATTAAACATGTTAACTAGACAATTGCATTACCCAAATTTCATTACTTTACAGTAATTTTTTCTTGGTGTTGGGATTTTTTTTTCCGCCAGTGTATACCAGAATGGCAAACAGTATTGCTCTGTTCAAGAGCTTAAATCTGCAATCGAGGAACCCTGGTACATACTAACTCCCAAAACCTTCCATAATCTCGTGCTATCGATGAAAAATCGCATATTCGAGCTCATCAGATGCAACGGTAACACCATAGACTACTAAAAGACTTTTACGCTTTCTAAAATATATATATTCCGTTTTTGTGCTTAAACTTTAGCGACAGCAAAATTTTGATTTTATCATGTAATCGTATTTTAATTTCTATGAATTGTTTCCAAATTCGAAACATGGATTTGTAAGCTGTTTGTTTAATTACAGTAAAAATTTCAAAGCTTTTTGGTGTATACTTTTCGCCTTATCTAAAGATTTCGGTTGTGCTTAAACTTTTGCGACGCACTGTACCTCATTTTTTGACAACTGTTTGCACTTTAACTTGATGCGTAGTTTAAATACTTTTCCGGAATTTTTTTTTCTTCAAAGAGTAAAAATTTAAAAAATAATTAAGTACTTTTTACATGTTATCTTTTAAACGTAAAAAAAAAATTATGATTTTTAATGTATTGAAGAGAATACATACAATGATGTGATAGTTCAGTTATGGTTACAACAAAACTTTGAAATTTTGAGTACATAATTTTGTCCACTAGTGTATGTTGTGAAATGTCACTGCATTCTGCCATCAAAGCAAATGGAGAAAAACATTGCAGGAGATTAATTTAATGATGAATATTCACAAGATATGAAGGACGCTCATTTTTTAAAGTGCTTTATTTGACCTTGTTTGGCATGATGCAACTTAACACAAGTGAACGTGAACTGAAATAAAATACTTTGTCTCAGTGAAAGCGAGGAGAAGATGATAAATTAAAATGTAAGGGTAAGGTATTTAAAAAAAATGTTGATATTAAATCAGATATCTAATTAACAGAGAAAATATTACTGTGTTATTGATGTTGTTTTGTTAGTGAGTGTTCTTTTAGCTTCAGAGATTTATCTAAGTTCTTAATTTGTTCACCAAAAAATTTAGAAAAGTGGACAGTAGGCCATATACTTTAGGGCCATTCCACGTGACGGAATGGGACATTTGGAGCTGTTTTGTCAGTAGGTTTTGTTCCATAAATACAAATAAAATGAGCTAGGATTTTTTTTGTTGGTAGCAACAGTTAAGATTTGTCATGAGAACAACATGGAAAGTCAAAAGTTCACACTTTCAAAGAAAATGATTCAAGGATAAGCAATATAATGCCTGTGGCGGAACCGGACTCGTACGAGTCCCATTCCGTCACAAACGGTTGTTTTTTTAAATTCGGTTGTTTTTAAACAAATAACTAATTTTAAATTTTCTACGTAATTCGTATAACAAATCTTTGCCGTTGCTATTAACAAAAAAATTCCTAGCGTATTTTATTTGTATTTATAGAACAAAATCTGCTGACAAAACAGCTCTAAACGTTCCGTTCCGTCACGAGTTTCAACCGGTACTCCTTTTTTAGCCAACTTTCCCGTTAAAAATAAAAGAAAGACGAAAAAAGTATTAAAAGTAGCTTAATGCATCTAAAAAATATCGCCAAGTCCAAAAAATATCGCCAAGTTAAAAAAAATATCGCCAAGTCCAAAAAATATCGTCAAGTTAAAAAAACAAAAAAGTAAAATGAATATCGAAAAATTAAAAATTTGAAAGTAGGGTATTGAGATAGGGAATTTGTGCGTCTGTCGGTCTGTCTGTCTGTCCCCCCTAATAACTTTTGAATGAACATTCCGATTTGAACAAACTTTTTTTTGTTGGAAAGATCTCGGCGAGTACAGCTCATTCCTATATTTGATTTTTTGATTTGAACAATTTTTGGTTCAACTTTGAGCCGTTCAAACATCTGGTCCCGCGATACTAACTTTTTAATGAACACTCCGATTTGAACAAACTTTTTTTTGTTGGAAAGAACTTTTCAAGGATACTTCATTCCCGTATTTACATTTCCGATTTGAACAATTTTTCGTTCAACATTGAACCGCTCAAGCAAGCTGTCACCCCCTAATAACTTTTGAGTAAACAGTCCGATTTAAATAAACTTTTTTTTTGTTCGAAGGATCTCAGCAAGGATTCAAAATTCATTACCGTATTTAAAATTTCAATTTGAACATTTTTTCGTTCAACATTGAACCGTTCAAGCAACCTTTCCCCACCTAATAACTTCTAAGTGAACCATCCGAATGGAATAAACTTTTTTTTGTTTGAAAGATCTCGGTGAGGCTCATTCCCATATATCGCTTTTTGATTCGAACCATTTTTCGTTCAATATTGAATCGTTCAGACAAAAAATTTAACATTAGCGCCTACGGGGAATTTCAGTTGAATGTTGATCCCGATAAAATCGGATTTCCTTCAAACTAACTTTGTAAGAAAATGGTTTTGATAAATAATATTTGTAAAGTACGTTTCTGAATAATCTTCTGTTAGGACTCTGATTCCGACTCCGACTCCGCAAACATGGCGGAAATGCAGGCTCAGAAAAAAATGACTGACTGTGCAGACGACTTTTTGTTTATTTATTCATTTGTTTTATTTTATTTATTATTATTATTATTATTTTTGGCAGACGATTTTTTTTTGTAACAAAAATGTTTCATTCACTAGGGCATTTTATTCTATTTTTATATGTAACAACTGGCAACGGATTAAAAGTGAAATTCGAGATATTTTATCAATGGCCGAGTTTTTTTTTCTTTTCTTTTTTTTTTCTTTCTTTGATAAAATTTGTTCTGATGTACTTTGTACTTTTAATTTTTTTTTTTTTTTTTTGAAAACAATTGAGGAATTTTTCTACGGAAGAACTGTAAAAGTTACATTCTTGAAAAGGTGCAACAAAACTTTATTTATTCATTTATTTACTTTTTATGTGTCTATTTCATCTGATGAGAGGGGTAAATTTTGCTTTTAGAAATCAGCTTTAAGTGCTAAAAAGGTATGTTTGACATAATTTTAGTCTTAGATAATCAAGAGAATAATGATCAGATGCTAGAATGCCAATGTCGATGTACGGGAAAGTAGGCTCGTTTAGTTCTTGACAGAACTTTTTGTTTCAGTGCACTTGCTACAGGCTAGCTATGGTATACTGGTTCAAGGAGGGTACAAATTTCATTAAAAAGTAGTAATTTTAAATGGTAATGAAAAAGTTTTTTTGCTTAAGAAAACCCGCATCGGTTTGTGATCTCTCAGCCAACAAAATTTGGTTCATTGAAATACAAGAGCGTCAACTGCGGGGCAAGATGTCAGCTTTTTTGGTGGAATGACCCTAAAGCAAATTACTAGAGACCAAAAGAAAATAATAGGTTGTTTTTATCTTAAATTCCTCATTGCTATCCACTTCATATATCTCTCATTGATTTTAAACACCATGAGAAACCGGTTAAAGCCATAGTTTAGTTTTTAGTATAATGTTCTACATGGTTTTTAATTCTTCGGCCAGGCTTCATGGGCCTGGTGGTAAATCAGGACATCACCAGCAGAAATTCTTGCAGACAAACATGAAACCAGCGCGTCCTTTAAAAGAGTCAGACATAATCTTTTGCTTCTTCTTGATGTCTTTAACTTCCCCAAATTGCGTGTGCAACCCTAAGATTTTATTAGAAGCAGACGCATCATTTCGGCGACATGCTTGGTGACACACGGAATTATGCTCTATCGAAAATGCCTTTTTTATGGCCAGAATTCAATCAAAACTGCGAAAAACAATCTCACGTGATCACGCGAGTATTCCTACGATTGAAGCAACAACACCAGAAGGTGCATCTGTAATCTTCTTTCTCGGGCGACTTCGCCAATTACTGAGGCATTTCAACGTGAGATTTGCTCGTGGAAAAAGCTTTTTAATTCACGCGTATTCTGTCTCCAATGCGTCTATCGCGTGAACTCTCACGTTGAGTCGTACCCGACTCAACGTGTTCGAGTATTATTAGATTCGGTTGAAGGGTTTTTATACCAGTATGAGTAATTGCACTTTAAGGGGAAATCTATTTAATTATTAAAACTACATGCATTATTCCCAGAGGGTGTTCTTGGGTTTTTCATGACATTTGCAGATTTTATCCGGATTTCAAAGTTTTCTTTGTCTTTGTGTTGTTTGAATTAAAATATACATCATTATTTTGAATTTAATAGATTCAAATCAGCTCAGAATTTTTTAAAAATATTGTATAAACCGCAGCTATCTTAATCCCTCCCGTTGATAAAAATTCGTAAGTTTATTTTCACTTTGATATCTTTCGTTTTATGGATTTCCATTGGCGCATTTTTAATCTTAGCGATTATTTTTCTTTTAGCTTGATGTCGCCATGTTAGGTTAAAGCTACGTAGAAACTAGTTTTATACATTGTTTTGTATTTATCTATGAAAATAAGAGGAACCGATTTATAAAACTTATTTCGGTTGTTTCCCAACCATGTCAAATGACCACTATGCTTTAATTCGTAAAAAATATACATACATCATCCTTACCAGATGTGGAGAACTTGCGGTACCGATGCCGCATGCGGCCTTCACAAGAAAGTTAGCTTTTAGAAGAATTATTATTTAACTGTACGTATTGCAACTGCTCGAAAATTAATAATATATAATTAGAAACATATTGCATAGTCCATATTGAGCTAGCAACAGTTGCCCGTTAAAATTTCTGATACTAATAAGTATAGCAATCGCATCAAAAATAGGCGAGCAGAGGGATCGGATGTACGTTTTGGATTAATTAGCTCAAGAATATACTGATTTTTTTTCTGAATAAAGTTATTTGAGGGCGATTCTCTGTAAACTCGTCATTTTTCATACAAAATCTGTCCGGGCATGGTTTTTTGAAATGTTCGTATAATTATGAAACTATTGCTCAGAGAATGAATATATTACTTTGGTTTGAAAAGGGTCCACATGAAGTTTGTGTTTATCTGATAAATCTTGATAGGGGATAAGTATAACTAGGCAGGGTACTGTGCCAGGTGACTGTTTTTGCTCTTTGTTGCGTAATATCTGGAAAGCTATTGGAACAAACAGTGAGCTCTCACTTATACACCGCCTCCTTTATGCGCCTTTTTCAATTATACGACGGTTTTCAACAGTCCCAGCACGTTCTTAGCATAATAATGATTAAATCATTCATTTATGCGTCACTCTAAAGATAAATCTTTCACTTATGCGCCGAATTTTTTGTAAAGTATTAAAAATTTATTTTATATTCTTTAAAAAATAAGCTTGTTTCTTCACTTTCTTCTTTAATCTTTCGCCTTTATTGCTCACGGAAGGCCTTTTTTCCGTATGAACTAGATCGGACAGGGACAATTATCTATTATGTATCATCTTAAAGGGAACAATGTTTGATTAGGTACGCTACAATTTTTGTTTTCTCTTTATCATTGTAGTTACGTTCCGTAATTGCTAAATGTCAAACCTCAGTAATATGGTCCTTTTCTATACAAACGTTCTTATTCATGCTCTCATTAGAGCTTATGTTGCGTTTTACACCTTTAAATAGGCTTGTTCGCTTATGCGTCTCTCTCAGTTATGCGCCTTTTTCTGTTGGTCCCTTGGGCCGGCGTATAAGTGAGAGTTCACTGTAATTAGTTACGAGACTACCTATAAATTTAGGCACATATCGTGGGGACATAATAACTAATATGTTTCATAATTAAACTAATTGACATTATTAAAATCACTTCCCAGAGGACTGTTTTCGCAATGACCCTGATGCATACTTTCATCATAAATGGGGCTCTCAAACTAAACAAAGCTTCGTATCAACACCGTTCTCAGCAGTTTCTGCAAACTCACAATTATTACTTTAAACTTCATGACAGAAAAATTTTGCATGAGTAACAGATTTTTTCTATTAGAGCTTTGAATATGTGGCAAGGGACAGTTTGAAAAATCTCCGGACAGAATTTACATGACAATTTAAAGTTTTTGAAACACGTAACTAGACCTTGTTTGATAAAAAAGATATAGTTGCATTATTCTATTTTTAGATATTAATTGCCAAATTTATGTAGTGTTAATAGGTTTTTTGAAATATTACCTTTAAGTGTTAAACTTTTGGATTGGGACAGCCGGGGGACCGAACACTTTTCCGACAATAAATTGATACGACATTAGCGCTTCTGTAAGCAATGAAGGAGCCCCCCAAATAGCAGTAGCAACTGGTACTTCACAACTTCATTGTTAAGTTAGGAATGTTTTGTCACTGATGTGGCAACACTGTACCAGCCATTTCCTTAGTTACCCTAACCCTTCTCACAAAAGTTGTCAAACAATTTTTCAGTCTTCAATTTCCATACTATTCGGACTGATAAAATTGTGCAAAGTTGTTTTCATTATATTTGCCTTCAGTTACTGAGCCTTTAGCAGAAATCAACTGGAGTTTCGCTGTCTTTTATTTTTAGCACCCTGCAAGAAGGTGTTTATATTTACCCCGTGTTTTTCTAGGTAGGGGTAGTTATGAACGGATTTTTCTGAGTAGTTTTTTAATCTTCAGTCCAATTTTTTGATCCAAATAGTTATTTTGATCATCTAACTGAGCCATTGACATTTTGCAATGATTTGTATGAAGTTGTCTGTAAGATCGGTTTTTTACACAAGGTGTGCTGCCGATCCTCTATCTGCATGGCCAGGGAATGGGTTACGACCCCTACCATGTTAGGATTGGCCTTAACAGTAGGTCTCTTCCTTGCCTACTGCCAGCGCGAAGTGAATAGAGCGTGGGGCAGGTCCCTCGCTCGCCTACTTCCTACGTTTTGTTCCTCAAACTCTAGTAAATTTTCATACATTTAACCCAGTCCTTCCATTAGCTTCATGTCAGCTCCACCATGTTCTCTCTCTCACCCAAACAGTGATAAAGAGTTCCTCTCTAACGCATATATTTTTTCACGATCTGTAAATGTAATCTGTAAAACTACAGTATTCACAAAAGATTTTTTGGAGTACAAAGTATGATTAGTTCTTAAACATCCTATCAGTATAGAAATATCATGCTCTGTAAGGGGCAGCAGAAACATACACTACACCTCTTCTATATTTATTGTTTAACTACCAGTTTTGTTTGACATTCACTATCTTAATATTACGAACAGTCAATTGAGAATTGATGGTATTTTCCAATAAATAGAAACCAAAGTTCTTGATAATGTCTTCGACTTGCGAAGATGGATGATTTGAAATGTTAAGTTCGTAGCCAAAATAAAGCTCGAAGCGTTTAGTAATGTGATTTTATTGAAAGTGAAGTCTTTTCCTGCATTTTATGGAAAATAACGGACAGTAAAAGATGCTACGTACACTTCCTGTAGGGGGTTTTGACACTTGTTATCCTAATGACTACTGATAAGAGGAAAAAGCGAATAGAGGAGCCTTTCTCAACGGCTTTTGACTTGCGATCCATCAAAATCTTTTGAAGTAACATCTCAAGCCGGCGCGATATTTTTTTGTTGAAGGGAGGGGAGGATAACTACCATTACCGCATTAAGTTTTTTCACTAAAAACTGAACGGGAATAAAAGCTGAGTTTTTAAAAAGTTGGAACAATTAAATCTTTCGACAGGCGGGCATTAAACACTGGTGGAAAAAAAATAGGACAGGTGAGGGTCTTTTAATTGTTTTCGTTTCTTTTTGGTATTCGATGCGCGCATCATTAAAAATTTGTGAAAACAGTTCGCTGACGTTTTTTATCTTTTCAAACGAATAAATAAATGAGTCATTAAACTACCTCTCTGGGTGCTACCGCACTATCCCAACAACATTTGAAGGAAAAAATCTGGTATGGACCCCACACTACTTCCTTTTACGTGTAAATTTCTTAGTAGTTGCCTTAAGTGTTAAATTTATGCTATGAGTGAGCAAGATATCAATTCGAACATTTACACCCCTAGTTTGCTTCGAAACAATGCAAAACAAATGTTTTACAATGATTCATTTACTAAATATCGCCGATTTTAACATCATTCAGTGAATTTTTCGCAAAATATCGCCAATTGCGCCAAATTGAACCCAAATTAAAAAAAAAAAAAACAAAAAAATCGCCAAATTTGTCGCCAACTTGGCGATATGTCGCCAAGTTGGCGTCAAACACTTGGCGACCAAAAGCTTGGCGACATAACGGAAAGTGGTCGCGCCAATGCATATCTTTCCCTCTGCATTGAAATTAACACTGATTTCCCCCAAAAAAGGGGTAAAACACCCCCTTGGGAACATTCAAATGCAACCACAAGGGGAGGTGCACAACTAGACCATCCTCAGAGCCTACATACCAAGCTAGAAGCTTCTACGGCATATAGTTTTTGAGTTATGCGACCACATACGCACACACGTACATACAGACGTCACACGAAAACTCGTCGTAATTAACTCGGGGGTGGTTGAAAAATTTTTTTCGGCTGCTTATATGTTGGTAGGTACAGTCATAGAAAAAAAAACGAAACACTCGCTCGTATTCGAGGACTATTAACACTAGAGACACGTGTAATATGTTATTTTTTTAGGAATAATGTGTTCTATAAATTTCTATCGGTAAATTGTTAAATCGGCATCAACTTTAAAATTTTCTATGAAAACCCCCTTTTTTATCGCATATTTGTGATCAGCAACATCAATTAACTTTGTATACCAAATCGTTTTAAATTTGCTCCAGCCGTTGCTTCACAATTGAACTGAGAAAAAACCGTCCCGTAATGTTAAAAATATTTTTGATACTTGGGCATATAATACCTAAACCACGATAGGTACGGCAAAGTTTGTTTTTTTATATCAAAGTATGAACCAACCCAACAATAAAAACGTCATTGACTTCCTCTCAGATAAAATTTTGAATTTTTTATGAATTTTGAAATTAATATTTGAAAAAATGATGATCTGGAACCATATAATATTTTGATGGAGAAACAATCTAGAAGGGGTTTCAAAGGAGAATCCAAAATGGGAGCTCAAAATATCCAGTAGTTTTTGAGATATGCTAAAAGAACCATTTTTAGGGACCATATACAACTGTGCAAACTGAAACAATAGCAAGGAATTTCTATGCAAAGAAAGAGGAATATGCTTATCCACCAGTTGCAGAACATGCTCAGCGTTTTTATATAGTATTTAGTTTTCAACAGTTATAATATGTTGAAAGCAAAACGGTAATAAAACTGCTGAGTATATTTAAAAACTGGTAGACAATCATATTTTTTGTCCATTAGTCAGAAGTCTGCATTCATGCAACATGTAGCAATTCAGAAAACTTTTTACGCGGACATTTGATTTTCATGGAAAACTGGTGTCTCGAAAGGTTATTTGCAAAAATTTGTGAAGATTAGACGTTTTTTTTAAATTCTGAGTCACGGTTTTAACATTTTTGCCAATCCTAATACAGTAGTTTATATAAATATAAGAGGTTACTTTTAAGTTGTAACCTCTCTCCAAAGGGTGTGTGCTGCAACGGTTAGTGCGTAGCTAAAAATATGCATCCATCTTTGCTTAATAAAAAAGATAGAATGTTGCGTTTTTCCCTTGAACTCTACACAGTAGGGTTTTCTCTTCCAAATTTCAAAAAAAATATTATAACTTTAACAAAACCCGAGAATTTTTAATTAATTACGAAACGCAAACGTATTATTGCGAGTATCTTTAGGTAATTTAATCAAAAAATATGATTTGTCTACTCTTTGTAAATTTCGACCTTGAAAGTAGCCTTTTAAATGTGGTGGTGGTCCCTAAATCTTTGGTCGGTCATAACTTTTGTTCTACTGGTCCTAAAGTGATGCCGCTTGGTACCCAGCGTACTTTTGGCCCTCCGCACCTAATTATGTAACCAAATGTAGGGGTTCCCATTTGAAAATTCAGACTTCGAGTTCATTTCACTTTGTATATAGCCCCTTATCAAAATTTACTTACATAGTTTTAAAGAAGACTTTAATCCATGTCAGAAGACACCTTTCTTTTGTTCTTTTGGCAAAAAAACGAAAACACTCAGAATTATTCCGGCTGCGGACTGCTATACTTGCTAAGGACAAAAGAAAGGTGTCTTCTGACATGGATTAAAGTCTTCTTTAAAACTATGTGAGTAAAATTTTGATAAGGGGCTATATACAAAGTGAAATAAACCCAAAGTCTGAATCTTTAAAGAGAACCCCTACATTTGGTTGCATAATTAAGCGCGGAGAGCCAAAAGTAAGCTGGGTACCAAGCGGCATCACTTTAGGACCAGTAGAACAAAAGTTATGACCGACCAAATATTTAGAGACCATAACCACATGTGAAATGCTACTTTCAAAGTCAAAGTTTACAAACAATAGACAAACCATATTTTTCGAAGAAATTAACGAAAGCTAATCGCTATAATACGTTTGCTTTTGTAATGAATTAAAAATTCTCGGGATTTGTTAAAGTCATAATATTTTTAAAACTTACGCGAGAAAACCCTGCTGTTAGAGTTCAAGGGAAAAATGCAACATTCTATCTTTTTGTTTAAACAAAGATAGATGCATACTTTTAGCTACGCACAAACTCAGGCAGCACATACCTTCTGGAGAGAGGTTACGTTTTAAAAGTCATTGTATTTAGATAAACGACTGTATTAGGATTGGCAATAATGTTAAATACCGTGGCTCAGAATTAAAAAAAAAGTCTAATCGTCACAGATTATTCCGCATAACCTTCCAAAATGCCACATTTTTCTGTGATTTCAAGTATCCACGTAAAAAAATTTCTGAATTGCTGCACGTTGCATAAAGCAGACTCATTAATGGATAAATATTGGATTGTCTACCAGTTTAAATATATACTCAGCAGTTATATTAACCGCTTCGCTTTCAACTTGCATTTACTGTTTAACACCTAATACTATATAAAAGCGCAGAGCGTGTTCTGCAGCTGGTGGATAAGTATATTCCTCTTTTTTAACAAAAATTCCTTGCTATTGTTTCAGTTTGCACAGTTGCATATGGTCCCAAAAATTGGTTCTTTTAGCATATCTTAAAATCTACTGGATATTTTGAGCTCCCATTTTGGATTCTCCTTTGAAACCACTTCTAGATTGTTTCTCCCTCAAAATATTATATGGTTCCAGATCATATCATTTTTTCAAATATTAATTTCATAACTCATAAAAAATTCAAAATTTTATCTGAGAGGAAATCAATGACGTTTTTATTGTTGGGTTGGTTCATACTTTGATATAAAAAAACAATCTTTGCCGTATATAACTTGGTTTAAGTATTATATGCACAAATATTAAAAACATTTTTAACAATACGGGACGGTTTTTTCTCAGTTCAATTGTGAAGCAACGGCTTGAGAAAATTTAAAACGAATTGGTATACAAAGTTGAATGATGTTGCTGATCACAAATATGCGATAAAAAAGGGGGGTTTTCTTAGAAAATTCTTCAGTTGATGCCGATTTTTATATGAAGACGACCCCTTAACAACAATTTACTGATAGAAATTTGTAGAGTACATTATTCCTGAAAAAATAACACATTACACGTGTGTCTAGTCTTAATAGTCTTCTAATACGAGCGAGTGTATCTTTTTTTTTATGACTGTACCTTTTTCAGATTGGCACTCTCTAACAACGTCTCACGTCCCGGTGCCTAATGCAGGACATGGGGGCGGAGCGAGAAGTTGTCTGCAACATTCCCGCTGCACCACCATGCAGGGCACAGTGGATAAAAAGGACACACATATAAGGGCCTACACACACACACCTTCTTGTCATTGCGAAAAACACAATTGAAATTCGAGAAGTCAAAATTCAAATTTATTTATTTTTTTATGAAAAAGAAAAAACGCAAACAAACAAAAATAAACATTTATCCTACATACAATACCATTTACAGTCTCAGAAAAAAGAAGAAATACTCTTAATTATTCCACTGCTATACTTGCAAAGAAAAAAATAAAGGTGTAATCCAACACGCGTGAAAGTCTTCTTTAAAACTATGTGGGTAAAATTTTGATAAGGGGCCATACACAAACTGAATTGAACACAAAATCTGAATTTTCAAATGGGAACCACTACTTTTGGTGACATAATTAGCTTTGGAAGGTAAAACGCAGCCTGGATACCAAGCGGCATTACATAACGAAATGTAGAACAAAAGATATCAATGAAAACCGATCAACTCAAAAGTAAATCAATTCTTTTTTCAAGCAACTGACTAAAGATACTCGCTATAAGACTTTAACTTAAACAATTAAATAAAAATTTACGAGTTTTTTTAAAGCTACAATTTCTTAAACAACTTGTAAAAAGAACCCTCCAATTGGAGTTCAAAGGGGGAAAATGCAACATTTATCATTTTGATTAAAACAAAGACATAAACACGTTTCTCTGCGCACTAGCTCAGCCAGAACATAGAGGAGGATGTTTTAATGCTGGCTTGAATGAGTATAAACTGCTGTACTAGGATTGGCATAACACAAAAAGTTTTCGGAATTGCTGCATATTACATGAGAGTCGACTTCTCACCATTGCGATAAACTATCTACCAGTTTTAAAACATGCTTCGAGTTTTGCTTCGAGTTTACGAGTCGAAATCTAGTGATAAATAAATCGCTTAAAATATTCTACAACTGGTGGATAAACATATCTTCTTTATTTACATTGAAATCTACTTCCATTGTTTCAGTCTTGCAATTGTATATCTTCCCTCAAATGGACGAAACATGGAAAAATTAGCATTTTTTAAAAACTACTGGATATTTCGAGCTTCTAGTTTGGGTACTCATTTTAAAATTTATTCTGGATTGTTTCTCCATCAAAATATTATACGGCTTCAGATCATCAATTTTTTTAATATTAAGTTCATAATGCATAAAAAAATAGAAATTTCATTTGAGAGGAAGCTCATGACGTTTTTATTTTTGGGTTGGTTCATACTTTGATACAAAATATCAATCTTTGTCGTGCCCAGCATTGTATAGGGATGGTATGCTCCAGTATCAAAAATCCTTTTCACATTACGGGATATTTGTTTCTCAGTACAATTGTAAAACAACGGCTAGAGCAAATTTAAAACGATTTAGTATACAAAGTTAAAGGATGATGCTGATCATAAATATAATATAAAAAAGGGGGCTCTCACAGGATTTACTTTTATTCACCGGTAAGTTTTGATCCAAATTTCCAAAAATATGTAATCTAAGAACCAATCATTTTGTGCCTGTTTCTCGAAAAATTACCGTTAAAAAAGTCGAACTTTAGAATTACTGCTGTTAATCTCGAATGCTTCGTGCGGGAATAACGTATATTTCACGTTCAATTTGAGTTCATTCAGTAAATTCAGGGCAGTTAGCCGTTGAATACTGTCTGTTATTATGTTTCAGAAACTCAAGCAAAAAACCTTATTAGCTATGGGTGCATCGAAAAAAAAAAAAAAAAAAAACTTCGTACCCAATCTGTAATTTTGACTTAAAAACCTTTTTCATATAGTAAAACATGGGTAACATATAGTGTTGTAAAACATCTTTCATTCGAATTCAGAATTTAAGTTTATTTTACTCGGTAAATGGTTTTTTACCAAAATTTGTTTCACTCAGTGTCAAGGAACAGTCAACCCTCGTTCGTCGGGGGTAATCCGTTGCAAAGTCTCCCGTTAAAAGCGAATTTTCGCTACACAGGAATATTTATTCATAAAGCAAAGATATTCCCCGATGGAGCGTAGAAAACTTATTTACGATTTTTGATACAAGGGGGATGGATGGGAATGATCGCCCCTCCCTTGAGGGACTCCCATCCAGTAAATTTTCACCATTGAAACTCAAAATAACTTAATTTTAGGGGAGTTATAATGAGGTTGAAGGAAGGAAATTTGGGCTTTCCCTCGGAAATGTTTCGAAACTGAAGTCCGAAACTGATGTGATCAATATTTACAAGCCAGTATGCATAGTAAAACGTAACTAATAAAAGCTAACCGCCCCTCCCTTGAACAAGTTCTGGATCCACGATTGCGGTCTTTAAAATGCGTTTATGAAACCAATTATAACCCTCTAGACGTGACATAACGTTCTTTTATTAGCATTACAGTTGTATTATCCAATATGTAACGCAAAATATGAGAACCCTCCATTAGAAATGAACACAAATATCACATTTTTACATTGTTAATATTAGGGGTTGTTAATAATAAAGGGCTCGATACACACACTGAATTCTTACACTATTACTATTCTATAAAATAGTGTAACTTTTTTGGGTGATGAAATACTAAGTGTAAATCTGACAATATTTCCCCTACCCTACCTCTGCATTATTTTCTTGTTGACGGTAATACTAATGCCTTTAAAAGCAAAGTTGAATGCTTGCTATTTACCGGGTGTCTAGGCAACAAGAAATGCCCTGATTTCAAAATTGAATATCGAAAACAAATGACGATTCAGGAAAGAAACAAACGGTGTGTTTATCGTGAAAGCCGTAAAAATCACGTGAAAAATTTTCAAAAAATATTAGTGAAAAATGCCAACAGGTGGCACTGGACGTAACAGGAGGCACAGGCGTAAGTTCAATGTGAGTGTTTATAAAGTGTTCTGCGGAACCTGAAACGACCATTTGAAGCGTTGAAACGTGAAAGGAGGTTTGAACAAGCAAAACGAGTGAAGAAGTTAATAGCTTTCACTTGAATTTCACAGGTAACTAGTCTCTCAGCAACACAGAGAAGCTTCCAAAGACAGTACACTTAAGACTGTGGCCTAACTTGTAAAATTCCAGTACCAGCGACATTTGTTGCCCATGTTTGACACATTCTTCAGTATTTTTGTAAATCCCTTTAATACCAAACTCTACTATGGCCCCAAAGAAGAATTTGCCTGATTAAAAATCATTAGTTGGTAGCTTTTATAAAGAAAGAGCTCAGTGGCGCAACTATTCGTTGTTTTCAGGGGGGGGGGGGTAATATTCAAAGTCGTTAAAAAACGGCGGGATGGGATGGGGGGGGGGGTGCTGTTTTTTCAAAACTTTGTATATATATATATATATATATATATATATATATATATATATATATATTTTTTTTTTTTTTTTTCGTACGAACTTGAAAACGTGGACTTCCGAAATTCGAAAAACCGGACAGCGTTTTAAAGACTAGAAATGTGCTTTAGTCATAAGAAATATTACTGCAGAAAAACAGGAGGGGTGTCCGGGGGGATTCGCCTCCGGAAATTTTCATAAATCGTACCGCTAAAAACTGCATTCTAAACTATCTTGGTGCTGTCAGAGGAGAGGAGGTTCGATCCCTTCCTCAGTCAGTAATTTACTATTGCAGGCCATTTTTAGCCTACTTTCCCGTTAAAAATAAAAGAAAGACGAAAAAAGTATTAATAGTAGCTTAATGCATCTAAAAAATATCGCCAAGTCCAAAAAATATCGCCAAGTTAAAAAAAATATCGCCAAGTCCAAAAAATATCGCCAAGTTAAAAAAATAAAGAGGTAAAATGAATATCGAAAAATTAAAAATTTGAAAGTAGGGTATTGAGATGGGGAATTTGTGCGTCGGTCTGTCGGTCTGTCTGTCCCCCCCTAATAACTTTTGAATGAACATTCCGATTTGGACGAACTTTTTTTTGTTGGAAAGATCTCGGCGAGTACAGCTCATTCCTATATTTGATTTTTTGATTTGAACAATTTTTGGTTCAAATTTGAGCCGTTCAAACAACCGGTCCGGCGATACTAACTTTTTAATGAACAGTCCGATTTGAACAAACTTTTTTTTGTTGGAAAGAACTTTTCAAGGATACTTCATTCCCGTATTTACATTTCCGATTTGAACAATTTTTCGTTCAACATTGAACCGCGCAAGCAAGCTGTCACCCCTAATAACTTTTGAGTAAACAGTCCGAAAAAAAATGACTGACTGTGCAGACGATTTTTTGTTTATTTATTCATTTGTTTTATTGAATTTATAATTATTATTATTATTATTTTTGGCAGACGATTTTTTTTTGTAACAAAAATGTTTCACTCACGAGGGCATTTTATTCTTTATTTATATTTAACAACTGGCAACGGATCAAAAGTGAAATTCGAGACATTTTATCAACGGACGAGTTTTTTTTTTTCTTTTTTTTTCTTTCTTTGATAAAATGTGTTTTGATGTACTTTGTACTTTTAATTTTTTTTTTTGAAAACAATTGAGGAATTTTTCTACGGAAGAACTGTAACAGTTACATTCTTTAAAAGGTGCGACAAAACTTTATTTATTCATTTATTTACTTTTTATGTGTCTATTTCATCTGATGAGAGGGGTATATTTTGCTTTTAGAAATCAGCTTCAAGTGCTAAAAAGGTATGTTTGACATAATTTTTAGTCTTAGATAATCAAGAGAATAATGATCAGATGCTAGAATGCCGATGTCGATGTACGGGAAAGTAGGCTCGTTTAGTTCTTGACAGAACTTCTTGTCAACAATGTGAAAGAAAATGTTAGGATCCAGGAATTCTTCCAAGCGATTTTTTCGAAATTTTAGTTCCAAAAACGCAATTTTAGACGAATTTCGAGGATGATGGCAGATGGGGGGGGGGGGGGGAGGGTTTGGAGGGGCACCCCGAAAATGTTTGACATTTATTTCCAATAACAGAAAAAAAAAGACCCTTAATGGTTCTAGGAAGGGGCCCTGCAATAGGTGGCAATGAAGTCTGTAATAAGCTCGGACTCAGAGGAGGGGGGGGGGTCATGGGAATCATGACCCCCCCCCTTAAGCAACCAAATATAGCATAAAACTGCATTTTTTTGGTCTAATATTACGAGAAAATTACCAAAACCCCCATTTTTGCTTAAAAATTACCCTCTGACCCCTACCTCTTTCCGAAAATGACCCCCTCCTTAACCACAAGCTGGATCCGCCCTTGGTTTGTAACACTATGATATTCACAGGAGAATAGTACTTTTTCTTACTGGGATGTTTTATATTTCTCCTCCTCATTTGTGCATTTTTTGGAACAACGAATCGGGTTTTTTTTGTCCCCTCCCCTCCACTTCGTTACGCCACTGAAAGAACTACAAGGGCCCATTATATTTGGCTATAAAAAAATTTTGAAAAAAAAAAGCCACCACACAGTGAAGCCGCGAAAGTCGAAGTGCGAAGTTGCGCAGGACGTCTGCAGAACCATCTAATGTTGTAGTAGTATCCATGTTGAATGATACCTTTCTTCACTTCCTGGCACTTATAGTAGTGGAATAATTAAGAGTGTTGTGTTTTCTTCTTTTTCATGGCTATGTACATCTTCCTTTTCGCTTTTCTGTAGCAATATTTGCATACCAAAGTGCGTTTGTTTTATGTCATTCTTTTAGCTACCAGTTGTATGAAATTTTTATTAACTATATATAAAAAACGAGTGCCTCTTTATCAGTTCATTACTTTCCACGTTGACATTGCTCCGTCACGTGTGATCCCTCTCGCTTGTGAGGGGATCAAGTTCTAAAACTTACCACTACCGTGTCTGTCGCATGGCCGATCTTGAGGTCAATGAGGTTATGGTAGGAGTTACGTATCTGTTTGGAATTTGACATAGATGCGTTATTTGCCTTTATATACTTTTGCTTTGATGTTGTTCTCCCGCAATTCGTGAAAATATTGTGAAGAATCTTCAACACGTTCAGATGGAGACATCAAAGTCTAAGGTTGGGAGAAAAAGTAGGGTTCATTTCATAACAGAAAGCAATAATGAATACGGATCATGCAAAGAAAACTTTTGGCTTGTCAAAGCTCACTTTGCGCAGTACAGCCTATGAAGATTCTTTAGCCATTTAACCCAACAAAACCAATCATTCTGTGCCTGTTTCTCGAAAAAATATAGTAAAAAAAAAGTCAAATTATAGAATTACTGCGGTCAAGCTCGCATTCTTCGTGCGGGAATAACGTATATTTAAAGTTCAATTTGAGTTCATTCAGTAAATTCAGGGCAGTTAGTCGTTGAATACTGTCAGTTAAATCTTAACCACTCTATGTTTCAGAAACTCAAGCAAAAAACCTTTTTAGCTATTTGGGTGCATCGAAAAAAAAAAAAAAAAAACTTTGTACCCAATTTGTACTTTTGGATTAACCTTTTAACTGTCATGCCCGAGATAATCTCGGGCACAGCACTGGTGTTCGAAAATGTCACGCCCGAGTATTACTCGGGGTAATTTTATTATTATTATTATTATTATTTATTTTTTTTTTTTGAGTGCATCGTATTGTTACACCTGAATATGTGTCGGGAGACGTTTGTTTCGGCTTCATCTCTTTGTCAAACCCGACTGTTTCTCGGGTTTGTACTTGGAAAAGTGTTTCTAGTAAAACCACACAAGACTGAATTACTGAAAGGTATTCGCTTTTATTTATTTATTTTTTCATTTATTTATTTTTTAGAAAATAATTAATTTTTTTTTCATTTTTAGAAAATAATGCTCCACTAGAAGCGAACTTTACAACTGCCATGTTAAGTGGCAGCCGCCTCAAGCAAATATGCAGTGACTACAAAACTTTAAATATTTTACTCATGTACTTCAAAATATCAATTTTTAACTACTAAGTATATTTTATTTTGTATTAAACATTTGATTTTTGCAATAAAAAATTTTGACAATTTGTGCACCCAAATCATCAAAATAACTTGACAGTTAAAGTGTTAAAAAACATTTTTATGTAGTAAAACATAGGTAACATATAGGTGTTGCAAAACCTCTTTCATTAAAATTCTGAATTTACGTTTATTTTAGTCTGTATATGGTCTCTTATCAAAATTTCTTTCATTCAATTTCACAAAACAGTCAGTCATCGCGGTTAATCCTTTGCAAACTCTACCGTGAAAAGCGAATTTTCGCTACACAGGATTATTTATTAATAAAACAAAGATTTTCCCCGATGGAGCATAGAAAATTTATTTAAGATCCTTTAATTCCGTTATTGAGACAAATTATAGCCCTCTAGACCTGACAAAACGTTCTTTTATTAGCATTACAGTTGTATTATCCAATATGTAACACAAAATATGAGAACCCTACTATACACACACTGAATCCTTACACTATTACTATTCTATAAAACAGTGTAACTTTTTTGTGTGATGAAATACTAAGTGTAAATCTGACAATATTTCCTAACCAAACCTCTGCAATATTTTCTTGTTGACGGTAATACTTATCCTATACTATAATACGAGAGATGTTTGCCAAGTCGAAAATCGCCCCAGAATTAATAAACTCCGGTAAACTTGGGGGTCTGGGGTTTTTGGCCACGGGGAATCGATTGGCGTCGGTTTTGAAGCGCTACGGTCGAACAATTCGGAGTTTCAGATAGGATTCATGAAAAGTTTGAGAAGATTTCTTACTACGACATTTTCTTTATGATTACTCTTATAGTTATACTGTTTCATAGCAACCACGTTTTAACAATGGATTTCATATTTAATCACATCAGCGTAAATTTATGTTTTTATGGTATTTGGCAAATAATTTTTGGCAACATGTTAGAATTGTTATTGTTTTTGAAATTTAAAAGAGATCGATCAAAATAAAGTTAGAATTGGGTATGGGCAGCGGTAGAGCCGCTATATAGACAGGCCGACGCATCAAGCTTAAGTTTCACCACTTTGGATCCAACTTATTCACTTTCACTTTCATTTTTCATTGTTGAGGAATTAGGGTTACCGGAGCAAAGTTTCGGGACATTGCCAAGCTTTGTTAATTTACGTAAAAAGTTACCAAAAAGCGATAACTGGCCAGAAAAGACTAGAGCCGCTATATAGACAGGCCGACGCATCAAGATTAAGTTTCACCACTTTGGATCCAATTCATGAACTTTCAATTCCAATTTTTCATTGTTGCGGAGAAGGGTTACCAGAAAAATGTTTTGGCACACTGCTAAGCTTTGCCAAATCCACGTGCCGCTAATAATTGCTCACAGTGAAAAATTACCAAAACGCGATTACTGGCCAGAAAAGAGAACCTCTCAAACACACAAACACGCGCTGGATCCAAAATGGTGAAACTTAATCTTGATGCGCCGGCTCGTATATATAGGGGCCTTAGAAAAGACAATCCTCACACACGCGGCTGGATCCTAAGTGGTAATCTTGATGCGTCGGCTCGTCTATATAGGGGCCTGAGGCCGCGGTTGTCCAATCGGTTAGTCGTCGGACTCGTAACCGGAGGGTCTCGGGTCGATCATTTAGCCGCCGATCAAAGTTCCACCGTCTTTATTAATGGTTGCTGGGGGACGTTAAAAATATTCGTGGTAACAAAATCCTCGAAGTGAAACAAAACCTCTGGGGTGTGCTGGGGGCCAAGGGCCCCCAGCACACCCCAGCACTACTCAGCCCTTGAGCCTGGTTAAAAATGAACAGAGCGCTCTTCAGGGCCCCATCCCGGTTAAAAAGCGAGTTGTGGTATGTACGGGGGGGGGGACCTGGAGTGTGAAGTGAAGTGAAAGTCAAAACCAACTGGAACCAAATGCGTACTGGAGAACAGAGACTCTGCATCCATTCGCATCAAATACTCCCGGGCCTTCGGCGCCAAATGAAATGAAATCAGGTGTGATTTTATGGTGAACATGGATTAAATAGGGTTGTGTTTTTTAAAATAAATTACGGCTGTTTTAAATGCGTAATTGCAACCAAAGGCTCAAAAATGCTTTTCAAGTTTATCTAAATAAGTACTTCGCACTTAGGAAAAAACACGAGTTTAGAAACCTCTTTTTTTTTTTAACCGAGCGGGCTCGGTCCCCTGGTACATGTTAAGGGTAATACGAGGAATGGTTGCCAAGTCGAAAATCGCCCCAGAATTAATTAACTCCGGTAAACTTGGGGATCTGGGGTTTTTGGCCACGAGGAATCACGAGGTTTGGTTTTTCTAAATAAATTTGTCAAAAATGTTGAACTTCAACACACTTCAATCTTTACACTGCTTACTTTGTACCATTTCTTTAATTGTGAAGTTTTTTTTTATTATCAATTACATTTTATTTCCCATGACTTTTCAAACTTAATCTTTGTATAGAATTGTTCCCTTTCCAAACTCGAACTTTGTTTAGAATAGTTTACAATGGTGCACTTTAACCGGTTGTCTTTTCACCAATGGTTTCACAAATTTTCTTATGGCATGTATTGGTTTGATAAATCACAATTGAAAATTTAAATCTTCGAGTTAGCTTCGATACCTGTTTTCCTCGAGCGGAGCTCGGTCACCCGCTGGTGTCTTTAAAAGCAAAGTTGAATGAATGCTATTTACAGGTTGTCTAGGAAAACGGAAATGCTCTGATTTCGAAATTGAATAGCTCGAAAACAAATGACAACGGTGTGCTTATTGTGAAAGCTGTAAAAATCACGTGAAAAGTTTTCAAAAATTAGTAATAAAAAATGCCAAAAGGTGGCACTGAATAAAACAGGGGTACTGGCGAACAGGCGGCACTGGCGTGATTGCAATATGAGTATTTATAAATTGTGCCGCGAAGGCTGGAACGACCATTTAAAGCGTTGAAACGTGAAAGGAGGCTTGAACAAACAAAACGATTGAACAAGTTCATTCCAGTTTTTTTTATCTCTCTTTGCTCTAAAAGAGGATTTTTGCCTCCAACTCAGTTACTTTCGTATTCCATGCTGATGAGTGCATAATAAGCACGAAACTGCAGTCCATGGATCGAAATAGCCGAGTTGGCGGTGTATTGCATGTTCCTGCCTTAGCCCTTGCTTACGGGTGGTTACTCACTGCTTTTTAAGTTAATAGTTCTTTACATGAATTTTACAGGTTAGCTCACAGTCTTAAAGCAACAAGGAGAAGCTTCCAAAGACAGTATACGTAAGATTGTGGCCTTACCTGTAAAATTCCAGTACCAGAGACATTTTGCTGCATATGTTTGGCACATTGCAAATTCCCTTAACTCCAAACTTTATTTTGTCCCCAAAGAAACTTTGATTGATTAAATATTATCAGTTGGTAACTTTTATAAGGAAAGAGTTATACAAGAGCCCACTATATTTGGCTATTAAAAAAAAATTGGAAAAAAAAAAAGGAGCCATAGAGTGAAGCCGCGAAAGTCGAAGCGTGAATTGGCACAGGACGACTGTTGAATTTTTATCCATGTCGGATGATACCTTTCTTCATTTCCTTCTTATGAGGCTGTACATCTTCCTTTTCGGTATCAAAATTTACATGTTGAAGTTCCAAAAGTGCGCTTGTTTTACATTATTCGTTCATCGTCCCGTTTCATTATATACTCATTGAATATATTCAAAAAGCAGTGTTTCTGATTCCGACGGATTGGTAATTTTCTTTGAAAAAAATTATTCAACGAAAAAACTATTTTTTTTTGACAAAACATTCTCAATATTCGACAAATTACACGATTTCAGACCAATTTCGAACACGAGAACCTTCGGGAAATCGGGTAGCAACAAGAGGAATCGGCGAGCTGCCGTCGTATCTCTTGGACGAACGTTAAGTTCTGCTGGAGAAAATTATTTTTGTTCAGGTTGAAAAGGGCAAATCTTCCTTTTTTTTCTCACCAGCGGTTCCCACCCGCAAATCGCCAGCAGCATGGCAAACGGACATTCATTGTCACTTTCTGAGAATCTGATAATCATCAACGACAAAATAGCTGCTTAATTGCCCTGACTAGGGATGCACCGATAAGCAAATTGGCCGATTACCGATTACCGATTAATAGGCGAATGATAATCGGCCGATTAATCGGCAGAGCCGATTAATGTTCGGGTTTATTATTTTTAATATTACCAATTTGACCCTCATTGTTTTTACCCTTTCTAATACAATTCCGATTTTTAAAAATGGTTACTTATTTGTTTTTGACAAAAGATTTGTTTTTCTCCATTTTTCCATGTTAAATAATTTCAAAATTTCATCAACTTCCTTTGAAATTTTTAAAATATTTTTGTAAATAAAATTACATTAACACACTAGACATAATAGTTATACAAACAAATGGGGGGGGGGGGACTGTGATGAGCACTTTAATTTAGGGGTGTTCTTAATTTAAATTTAATTTTCAACTATAAGTAGCCATTTAATTCAGGACTTGTTCTTTGAAAATTAGAGGTTATTTAAAAGCAATAAGCTAAAGAGAAAAATATCGAGACATGAAAAATGTTGCAACATTGTCAATAAGTGTAGATTTATTCAGAATAGGAATATTAAATTATTAAATCAATTTATATCAACTGAGAGGCAATTTATTTATTTATTTATTTATTTATTTTTGTACTTCATTCTTTGAATTATTTGTTCTATTTTTACTCATTACACTTTCGTAAAACGTGTAATTCTTGTTTGCACAAAATTATTCATTTCTTGTTTATAAATTTATCCATCGTAACATTGTGTTCAAAAATCGTTGAATTAATTTTATTTAAAACATCTTTTCCGCGGGGATTAGACCCCTTTTTCCTACTTGGACGGCGAATGCCGCGGGCTCCCGCGCATTGCATAGCGAGCTAAAGAAGCGAAGCACGTAGCCCACCCCAGTTCTAACTCGAAAACTTTTCATTCACGGAGTTACTTCTTTCTTAGCAAGAAGAAAAAAAATTGGAACAATATTTGAACGAATTAAAATTTAACAGAATAGAACAGATGTAAATCGTCTCCAGAACTCAGAAGTAACTGGGTAAGTGTGTTATAAACTTTTGGAATGCTTTTTTTTAACAATAGGAGCAGGAGCAATTTGAATTTCATGTTTTCTGTTTTCTTTCTTTCATTTAAAAATGTGCACATTTAGATAGCAACGAGTTAATAATTAAATGTACACACTTTGTGTGTTTGGAGGCGAGGGAACAAAAAAGTGTTGATACTTTTGTTTCGCTCCTATTTTTCTCTCTCAAGCAGAATAGTTTATAAGCTAATTCTTTTTATTTATTAATTTCAATTACACTTCATTTGTTTTTCATTTCCTTTTTTCGTTTCGTGCATCCTCTGAAATTCTCAATTCTTATTTTTAAGGATCCCCATTTTCAACCCCCGACGCAACAAGGAAGGGGGTTATAAATTTGACGTGTCTGTGTGTTTGTCTATCTGTGTATCTGTCTGTGGTACTCTAGAGCCTAATCGGATGGACCGATTAAAAAAAAATGTTTGAAAGGAGAGTTGATCGAGATTGTTCTTAGATAGGTCGCGTCTTCGAATGACATTAATTAACGAAGATAGTAATTAAAAACCTTTAAAACGTTTTTCCCTATTTTTGAAGAGAAAAAAATACTTGAAAAGCTAAAACAAGGGTATCAAAAGAAAGAAAAAAATGCGTCTGATAGAATGTGTTTGGAACTTCCATGTTATATAGCCTTCGAATATTAACTAACGTTTCTTAGCAAATGCGGCTTAGCCTTAAATTTATGATATTAGATATAGTATATTACGATTTACGATTGTCGGTCAACGGGAAAAGAAAACTCAATGATTTAAAATGTTTTTCTGTCGCCCTTTTCTATTTGTTATCAATTAAAATTCTAGTAATTGTATAAAGCAGTAAGAAACTGCTCCTAATCCAGGGCTGAATTGATTTTAGTATGAGGTTTTAAAAGAATACTCAATTTTTCCTCTTTATTCTTCTTTTGCGACTGACAAATTTACTAGTAAGGAGTATCTTTTCTTTTCCGTGTTTACCTTGTCCTCTCGAAAAAAATTAAATATATTTAAATTTAAAATGCTCTTGAGCAGTGTAGTTCATTTTAATCTGGGTCGGGGGTTTTAAAATTTTTAATCTTTGTACTTGTACTATTTAGTTTAGTTTCATGGTAAGAACGATTACCTTTCAATCATCATAAAAAATGCATCATAAAAAAATTGAAAAACTGGGGACAGGGGGGGGGGGTAACTAAATTTTTGAATTATACCTGTGCCCCCCTGTCGGGCAAGCTTGCCCCCCTGTCGGACATTTCCTAGCGCCACCTCTGATCGCGTTCAGTATTTTACTGCATCTTGTAACATGAATTTTTGTATTTATTTTGTGTACTTCCATCCTGAACAGGAAAATGCACTGTTCCCTTCCTCAGACTAGCACATTTTGTTACAAACGAAGAACGAATGATGTCAAAATCGAAGCAGTTTATTCCCACTAATAATGACAAAAATCGTCAACAGATGGCGCCGTGCTTACTTTCATAAATTAATAAAAGTTATAGTTAACTTATATTTACAGGACATCCGGCAAACTACTTCCGGATTTCAAAACTAAATATCTCAAAAACGACTGACGATCTTGGAATGAAAGAACTGGTTCGTGTATTATGACAGCCAGTGGCGGATCCAGAAAAAATCTACAGGGGGGGGGGGCACAAAATCACATTTTAAATTTTTGACTGAAAAATAATAATTATTGTTAAAAACAAACAACTGTCATATACTTATGTTTTATCATATATTCCTTGCCTTTCGGTTCCTGGTAATAATGGCATTCCATCAAGCAGTCATGGTATAGTATGGCTCTAGCAGTAGAAGGTGTGCTTTGAAAGTGTTTATTTATTTGTGGATACCTTGTATTAGGGGAACGTTATTGGTTTGAGTTAGAGTACGTGCACAACATTATTTCATTCAGCAAGTGCTTGTAAATGAATAAAAAAGAAAGAATAAGGAATACACAGACATATATAAAGAACACTGAAGAAGTTCATTTTAAAGATTCAAATGAATTGTAATTGTAGCTTCCGAGCATACTTCTTGGCAAATAAATTTAAGACCTCTTCGGGGTCTACTTTAATTTATCGGTGCATGTATAGCCTACTAAGACCATTTAATCTTTCCTGACCCATGGTGGATCTTAAAAATGTCTTTATTTTTTTCAATGTGCTGAAAGATCTTTCAGCAGGGGCAGTTGTGATATATAAAACACAAAATATACACAAAATAGGCAAAAACATACTTTCACCCAACCGCTTGTTGCGTCTCCCTTTTTTTTTCTATGTGCAAATATAAGGTAAACAAAAATACGTCAAAGCAGAGAGCCTTTGCTTTCAAACGACCTGGCGCTATAGAATAAGTTTGGGACATTCGAAAGTTCCGAAGATCACTAAATAAAAGGAAAAAAAAAGGAACCGACACATTTTTCTCCCAACGGAAATGTGCCAAAAGTTATAATCAAAATGAAACTATTCATTCATTACTAAAAGTAAATCAAAGCTTAATAGCAATAGGGAAGTTTTCGATTTTTCAATTTTATTTTTATATGATAGAGCAACACACATGAACATCAACGGCGAAAAAATTTTCGCGCTGCGACAAGTAGTTTTTTTAAAAATAATTTTTAAATTTCAAGCGGCTGTGACGTCACAGGGCGCGTCACAGGGACGTTGGCGCTTTTGAACTTTCTACTAAGGCGAAGAAAGAGCGAGAAGCTTAGATGCGAGGAGCTCGAGAAACCTGTTTCTCCGGCTTCCGCACTGTTATTCGCTCTGCGCTGCCGTAATTTTTTTTCCTCGCCAAGTGATGCGTTCTAAAAATTTGAATACGGATTTCGCCAAAAAATATCAAAACAATCACCCCTAGCAGGGTATTGGATTGCTCTTTGATAAATCCAGTTTTAAATAGTGAATTAGTAGACTTTAGAGTATTGATTACGGAAGGAGAAAATCCCGCAATGAAACGATAATATAGCAAATATCCAATTTTTATGGATGAAAGGCTGAAAGTTACAGCCGTCTGACGTCACGGGTTTCGGTTTCAAGGCCCGCTTCTTTTGCACGTGGGTTTTTAAAAAAAATCATTAAGAATCAACCGTTGTGTTTTAAAATTCGGCAATGGTGAATTTTTGTGTTTTGTAAGCCTCTTAACAATATCTAGTCGTTAAAAAAGGGATATTCAATAGGTCACAACTACCCTATTGTGACAGTCGCATTTTTTTCGCCGGTTACCAAGAAGGTCTTTCTGTCACGGTTTTTATATTTTTTTTCTTTTGCGATTCCGTTGCCAAAAAACTGAAAAAAATATTTAAAAAATACAAAACAGATGTATCGAATCGGCACCGATAATTTGATCGGTGTTTCTTGTTTCAGTGTGGGTTTTAGGCTCTTCGCGAATATATGACAGGGGGGGGGGCACGTGCCCCCGTGCCTCCCCCGCTGGATCCGCCACTGATGACAGCAGTAAAAATTATGCGCAGAATTATGAGAAATGCGTAACAAAAGGTGCCATTAGGTGGCGCTGCATGATATAATTGCAGTACGAATACCAACAATAATGTTGCGAAGGCAAGAACGATCAATTTCTTTCGTTGAAATGTGAAAACATGTTCAAAAGAACTTCTATTGAACAAACAGCAAGTGTCTCTGGTGCTCTAATTTTACAGGTTAAGCACAGGGGTGACCCGAAATAAATTTTTGGGAGGCGGAAAATTATCAATTTGCCGAATGAAGTTCCAATTTTACCGAATGATAAAATACAAGCATGCACACATGTCGTACATGCATAACATTTAGTGAGAAAAAACATGTAGGCATCTTTTAAAAAACAATTCTAAAAACTAAAAAGAACAAATAATCTCAATGTTGCAACGTTGTCTTCAAATTGCCGAATCGTCAGCAAAATGTGCCGAATACAAATATTATTGGGAGGTCACAGTGACCTCCTGCGACCTCCCATTGGGGCGCTCCTAGTTAAGCAACAGTCCTGTCATCGGATGCTTCTTGTTGACATATAGGACAGTGTCCTAACCTGTGAAATTTTTTTTATTTTTTATCAAGAGAGTAATAGTCGAAGCCGCAGTGTTGGAACGTTACTTTCGTTGTCCCATGCGGCTCTGCCAATGAGGACGAGAACAAATTATCAGATAGATACAGATCGTAAGAAGTGCTTGCGCTCGTTAGATGCATCAACTCGGGCTGGGATACCCGAGTGGTATCAGTAAAAACAACCCAACAATAAAACGCTAACTCAATAAAGATGGATATTGCACTGCTTTTGACGATTTGATTCATTACAGCGGCTGATTCAGAAACCCGAAATCCGCTACATCAACCTATTTAACAATCCTACTTTGACTATTAGGTATTGTTAAGAGACTCGTAAAACTCAAAAATTCACCATCGCCGAATCCCCAGAAGGGCGCGGCAAATCCTCCAGAACCCTTACTTTTACTGTCTGGTGAAAATGTTTGTTTTTTTAACTAATGGAACAGTATACAGAAAAAGGAAGATTGATAATATACTTTATTCGTGGTTAGAAAGAACAGTATTTTCGCCAAGTAATCATCAGATACGCGTATGGAATATTATTTTGCAATTTGGGTTGCACTGTCCCGTACACAATGCTAATTTCACTAAAAACCAGACAAACTTCGTCAACTTTGGTGAAAGTACATTGATTTTCCAAAATCAGGAAGGGTGCAATTGATCCCTCTAAATGACAAGTCCTGACTGCTCCCACGCAATATTAACCATTCTTTTTCGAAAAATTAATTGGTTTTCTATTCTAGCCGTTAGATGGCAGCACCAACTTTACTCTAGCTAGCATTGTGTTGCAGGTATAAATCTGACAAAGAAATGTGACAGGCGGGGGGAGTGGGGGTACGGTTGAGGTTGAAGTGGCCATTTTCTTGTTCTCAAAGCGGAGCATATTTTTTTTTTTTTTTCAAATATAGGCTGTGACGGACAAAAACTGATGCAATATTTTTTGCATAAATTAATCGAGAACATTTATTTGGTGCTGATTTTAAATAAGAATGGAATTCTAGGTATAATTTTATGAAATGTACTTTACAATTCAACAGTGCTTTAAGAATTGTAATTTGCGACTGTATTGTATAGCTAATCCACAAACTAGTCATTGCCAAAAGTACACTTTTACGATTGTGTAAAGCAAGGCCGTATCCAGAAAAAATTTTCGGGAGGGGCCCAGTTTCGCACATTGCCCAAACACATATACATTTTTGTGTGTGCTATGAGTCTAATTTCTAGCTGACAGCCCCCCCTCCCCCCACGATGTTTGATGTGTGTGTGTGTTTTTTTTTATTTCTAGATTCTTATTATTTTCTTGAACTGACCTTTATTGGAGATAGAGAGATATGCAATGAGAACTTTTTTAAGTGGGGTAGAATATCCGTAATTTTAGGGGGTCCGGGGGTTTCTCCCCCGGGTAAATTTTTGAAAAAAAGTTTTAAAATTCTGCATTTTGAGGCCTTATATGGGGCAATTGGGACTTCCATGTTGGAAAAGTAGGCAAACAACAATCTCATAAATTTTTTGCATTCTTTTGCAAATTAAGATTAATCAAAGCATAAAAAATGTTTAGTTTAACAAACGATTAACATTAAGCGACAGAGAGGAAGGGCAAGGGAGGGGAAAAGATTAACACATTATCACTTGCTTGGATCGGTTTTCACTATAGTTGCATAGTAGTTTTTGATCAGTTCCCCAACTCATCGACAGACACAGTACTTAGTAACATAAAATAACCAATAGTATAAAACACATAAAATTCTTTAAAAGAAATAGTGTAGAGATTTAAAAAATAATTAACGAGAGAGTAACATTCTGGCCATTTAGTTAATTCATAGTTTAATTATTTGATAAGAAATAGGATTGAAGCACTTTTGAAGGAGTTTCAAAAAGGTATTTAATGATTTTCAAAGACTCTAGAACAGTTAAAATTCTTTAAAACATTTCATTTGCACTTTCCAGTCTCTGACGTTTTAATAGTTGATTGGACAGTCTTACGAAATTGTTAAAACTTTGAAAGACACATCTTTTAAAGATTAAAAATAGATATTAAAAATACTTATAACGACAATTTCTTTTTCAATCACTAGTACTGCAGAAAACGAAAAAGAATACAGGTATGGTAATATATTTTCTCGTGCTTAACATATTAATAAATTAATCAACTACAAAGTAACTTCTAAATACTGAATTAGGTATTTAATGAATAGTCAGAAATGAAACATGTGAGTCACAAAAAAATATTTTTGAAAATATGCTACACAAAATGCTGGAATATGATTTTTGCATTACGTAGAATATTTTTTTTAATCAAAGAGCTGAGTTTCGCGCAACTTGATGCCCACCTCCCCTTCATTTGTGTTAGAAACTTTAAAATTCAAGGTTTACAGCTACATTTAAAAGTTTTCAAGGTTTTTAAACATTAGTAAATGGAATTTTTTTAAAGTAAATAAGATTGGTGAGCGTCCAACAAAGCATAGGGTCTGTGAACGTATCCGTTTTTGTGTGGTCTTGTTGATTGAAGACATGTTTAGCTATTAAAATCCCTCGAGGATTACAAATGCTTATAAATGGGGACCAACAAAGTACCCTCTTAATTGAATCAGGGCGGTGAGAAGCAATCTCAGCCTAGTCGGAAACTAGGGGCCCGGCGATTATGGGGTAAGAATCTGAGTGGTGTAAGTTTTAAGTTTTAGGGGGAGGGGGGGGCCGCCGATCAAACTGACAAGTAGCTTGCCTTGAGCCTGAATTGATTTGGGAAAGAGAGCTGGAAGTGCTAATGAGAGTCTTGTTTTCAAGTTTGTTTTGCAGCTAATGAGAATTTGAATTGTCTTTTTTTTTTTTTTTGTACTTCTTCAAATTTTCACTCTTTAATAGTTAAAAGGAAAAAAAAAATTTTTTTTGCCATTTGAAATTAAAAAAGAAAACTTTTTTTTTCTGTTTTACATTATAAAACATTTCGGGTTTCGGGGGGGGGCTCGGGCCCGTCGGCGCCCCCCCTCTGGATACGGCCTTGGTGTAAAGTGAATCGCAAACGTAAAATATATTCAATAATAGTACATGATTAAATTTGTTGGTAGGAAAATGCTTAAATAGTTCCACCCAGCCTAGGTGCGGTCAGAATCATACGTAGGAGCTTGCACAGAGAATTTTTTACAAAAAGAAAAAGAAAAGAATAGTAGCAAAAAAAACTTTTTACGAAAAAAAAAAAAATCGCAGAAAAATATTTTATCTTAAAACATAAAGCAAAGGAAAAAACTTTTTTGCAGAAAAAATCAGCAAGAAAATCTTTTTACAAAAGAAATCACATTTTTTTTTTTTTGCTTCAACATCATTATTATTTTTTTGGTTACACGAAGCCAGGGGGTGCTAGTGCACTCCTCTGCAGGTGCCCGTCCCACCCAGTGACTTTTGGTTCAATCATTCAGTCCTTCATCCTCTGTCAGCTCAGAGATACGGGACAGTTCGGTATGTGCGCGTGGGCAGAATACCTGAAAACGGAACAAATTCTCCCGTTCAAAACGGGACCTATAGTCACTTTCAATTTGTTGAAGTGAGGCAAAATAGGGCGGAGGGGGTCAAAAATTTTGGGGAAAAAAAAAGCAACACTTGAGATCATTTATGGACACCCCTGTAGACAATTTTGTTTTTCTTTCGGAGACTTTTCATGAATTAATTTTTGCGACATCATAGTAATGAGACGAGGGACGAATTTAAGCAATGCCTCAATAAAGAAATGAATAAATAAATAAATTTCTTAAAACAATTTATTAATAAATATAGTATTAAAAAATAATAAATCACAACGCACTAAAAGGAAAATATAGCACGATCATATGTTGAAAAGATATTTTATACTTATGAATTTATGATAATAGCTAAACCACGTTGGATACGACAAAGATTGTTTTTTGTATCTAAGTATGAACTAAACTAAGAATATAAACGTCCTTCACTAACATGAAAATTTGATTATTTCACGAATTAGGAAATTAATATTAGAAAAATTGATGATCTGGAAATATATACTATTTTAATGGAGAAACAATCTAGAAGAAATTTTGACTTGCCAAGAGACGTGTAAATAAGTAATGTTATTGATGTTTTATCTCAAGTTTGTTCATGACAATGACAAATAATCATAATGATAATAATAATCTGTGTTATTTTATACTTGGTTGTATTTTCGTGGCCTTACGCTAGACATCTGCCGTAACATCTTGCTACTGAGCTAAATTCAACTTTTGCAAAGCACTAAAATAGATCAGTTTAATATTTTATCTACTAGATGGCAGGACCACATTTATTCTACTACTTTTGCGCCTATTGACTTATTAACGAGATATGAATCAGCAATATTCCGATTCTTTAGAATTCGCTTGATATTATTACAAACAAAAAATCTGAAATGGTAGTCAGAAATTGATACAAAACCACAACTTTTAAAAATATGTAATAATCAACGCGGAAATTCTAACAAAGAACCTTAAATAAAATAAACAGATAAAATTGTATCTGGAATACAAATTATGTTTCTCGAGATCATGAGTTGCGATAGGAGCCTATTCGCTGATTTTCTTTCTTCTGCAAATGGCTCTCGGAATCAGACCGACACTATTCCCCATTCCCCTATAAAGGTTCTCTACCCTTACTAAGACATAATCCAGCACACAATAAATCACAGGTCCACGGGTTTCCGCGTGCTGTAGCTCCATGGTGCCGTGCATGTCCCTTCTCCATACGCTTGTTAGGCGTTTTTGTGAGTAGGATGCAGGGGGGGGGGGATTACGTTTTTTTTGGGGAGGGGGGGAGGGGGATTTTTTAAAACTAATTTATTTATTTTTTTTACTTAAATAATTTATTAATTTTTTTTATTTAAATTATTTTCGGATTTTTAATAAAAATAAATTTATTAATTCATTTTTTAAAATTTAAATTATTTCTTTTATTTCTCTATTATTATTTATTTACTTACTTATTTTATGTGTGCGTGTGTGTGCTTGGAATGTCTAAAAAGGTCTGAATGTTCGGATACTCTGTGCATAATTCGAACTTTTTAAAAAGTTAACAATATATTAAAAAAATAACAGTTATAATTTAAATAAATAAATAATATTTAAAAAATAAATTAATTGTATTTAAAAAATAAAATAAGAGGGGTAAAAATAAAAAGCACAAGAGGGTTGTGAAAATTTTTTTTGGGGGGAATTCGTGCCATTGAGCTTAGGGGGATGGGCACCCCTGGTAGGATGTGTGTATGCTCTAGCAGGCGTGTCTGTGTGTGTGTTCTTGTAGGCCATGCGTGCGTGTGTAAGCGTATGTGTAAATAGGCATGTGTGTGCGAACAGGCATGTGTGTCTACTTTTGTAGGCGTGTGTGTGTGTGTAAGCGCATCGGAAAAGAGGCCATTTTGGGAGCAAAGTGCGTATAAAAAATTTGAAATCTTTTGGTCAATTTCTTGATCTGCCGCTAATGCGTTTAAGTTTGGAAAAAATGCAGTTTTTAAGAGATTCTTAGAAAAGTATTTTAAAAAAAAAATCTATTTTCGACAGCTTGTAGGGCGCAATTGGGGACATAGAAATTCCATAAAAAGTTTGCGGTCTGTGGTATAATTCCGTCGTTTTCCACACATGCCTAGAAGATTTGGCAATTTCCTGTTTTTTCTACGTTTTAAATAAAATTTTGTCAAAACGTTTCAATTCTGTTTCCGCCGTACTTATCTGAAATATTTACATTGTTTGTCACATATGATGCATTTTTAGATGTTAAGTGTTAAATTTTTTTTAAAAATAATTTCCTAAAAATCTAAAAAAACTGTTTTTTTTTTTTTCAAACTTCAACGCAATTGCGGCAGATCCAGAAATTGACCTAACAATTTAAATTTTTTTATGTGCCCTTTGCTCCCCCAATAGCACCTTTTCCGCAAAACCCATCATCGAAATTAAAAGAAAGTCTTTTTCGGCCTACCCTAGTGTGTATTAGGGTGCATCACGAAAAATTTTTTTTGGAAATTCAAAATTTCAAGTTGATAAAAAGTTGTCACTATTCACATAGTTACCAAAAAAATTTATTTTGAAATTGAAAGATATTTAGCAGGCCAGATACTCTTACAATAAGTGCCAATGCTACCCGTGGTCCCTTGGTTTCCGACTCCTATATATTCTTCATTAAACTTCCAGTAATATTTACTATGTATGTAAATATAAAAATAAAAAAAAGGGTAAGGAGAAGTTTTACATCGTTCAATATGCTGTAAATTAAACTATGATAGGAATCTTTTCGAAATCCTACTCACGCATATACGCGTACACACTAGGGTGTATCACGAAAAACTTTTTTTGGAAATTCAAAATTTCAAGTTGATAAAAAGTTGTCGCTATATTCACATAGTTACCAAAAAAAATTACTTTGAAATTGAAAGATATTTAGGTAAGCCGGGATTAACTTGAAGTTTCAAGTTTTTGAGTCAGAGCTATGTTTTTTTGAAAAAATGCATAAATTATGTGTAAAGCAAAAACAATTATTTAAGTGCAAAAATGGACTACTTAAGGTGCAATCTACCAATAAAAAAGTATTAGAGCTGAAATTTATCTTTTAGGTCTCAAGGAATCACTATGAAAAATCTCACATTTTTGCCAGCTCGTCGTATTTTTAGAATATTTGCCCATCCTGCAGAATAATTTCTAATATTGCATAAAAAGCGCAAACATTGCAGTACAGAGCTTTGAAAAAGCGAGATTACTGCTGTACAATTATTGCAGTACAGTATTACAGTATGATTTCAAGGTCGTATAGCTGCCCCGTGACTTTGGAGAAAGATGCCACATAAGAGCGTCGTGCGATTCTGCTTCCTCTCTCTCATCACTATTCAGTATACTCCCGGCCAGTGGTTGGAAAAACTACATATTTTTAGTAGCGAACTACAACTACAACTACTTTCTTATAAATGTAGTTAACTACAGCTACAACTACTTTTTTTTAAATGTAGCGAGCTACACTACTTTTGAAATGTAGTTGCTACTTCGCTACTTTTTAAAAAATAAATAACAAGAATACACCGATTGAAGATCGACCGAAAAAATTCGAAAAGTGGTTTAGATTAAAAAATTACCTCATTCGAATATAGAATAAAAATAGGAACTGTCTTTGAATTTATTTGTTACTTTTCCTTTCTGTTCCTTTTTTTTTTGCCAAAATTTATCCTTTTTAGATTTTTTTTACAACTTTAACGAATATTCGCTACAAGAAAAATCTTGTTTTTTTCCTTCGTTCTCTTTTTTTTTTTAAATTTTCTTCATTTATTTGTTTATTTTTTTAATTTAAAAGTAGTTTTCAGAAATCGCTACAAACTACAATTTTTTTGTATCGCGCTACTCACTACTCTACTTTTTTTTAAAAAGTAGTGCTCTACACTACAAACTACTAAAAAATGTAGCTACTATAGTAGTTTCGCTACTTGTAGCGTGCTACTTCCGATCACTGCTCCCGGCTCAGTTCTGATTTCTTGCTCAGTCTGTTTTTCTGCAGTTCTGGTTTGTGATGGTATTGGTATGTTAGGTTTTGAAGTTGATTTGTTGATATATTGTCATGAGCAGAAACACTCATTCTAAATCAAGAATAAATGCTACGAACGTTCTAGTAGTCAGTCAACTTCTAGATATAATGGCCATCAATGATTTACCTACTAAAATTGTTGTGCTGCGGTATTTTGAATGGGTAAGATACCACTTGCAATGTGAAGGATGTCATCAATCAGAAAAAAAGGTAATTGCAATGCGAGTGGCCCTTGAGCTAGAAAAAATTTGGAAGAGGGCTGCTGTTCTTGTTTCATCAACAAACAATATTGTTTTATTATTTTTAAACTGCCTGGGAAATGTAAAAAGTTTAAAAAATCATCAGGGAGTAACACAAAATATGTCAGAAGTTGTAAATGCAACTTGAAATTTTCAGATCTGGCGTTGTGAATAGTCTTTTCAATATTTGTTTATATTATTAATGATTTAGAGAAACATTTTGTGTCCAGCTCTAAGGAAAGCTCACCAGCTAGAGCATGTCTTCTTGAATGCCCAACTACACATGAGGCTTAAGATTATTGAAGGCGCTGACGCAGTATAAAGCTCGAAACAAGGGGAAAAGGGATTTACAATCCGAGATAAACAGAAATCTGCGACCAATAAAAACACCTGCTTTGAAACATGAATGCACTGTTAGTGACAGTGATTCCATTCAACAGGATTCAAGTGATGGCTCAAGCGCTTTAGCTATTAAAAATGTTTCATCAGAGGATAAAAAAGAAATTCACTCTTACCTCAGAAAAAATCACTTTCTATTTTGCTGATCCAAACGAAGAAACTGTAGCCAAAAAAAAAAAAAAAAAATGTGCGTGGTTTATCTGTTCGGAAAAGCATAAAAGAACATATATTTTCTGTGGAAGAACTGAATTCAAAATTACTTGGTTATGTAACTACAGACAGTGGTTCGGGGAGGGTCATTCCATGTGAAATCAACAAGCCTCAAAACTTGACCATCACCAGTACTTAGACACAGATGAAGAAAACCAAGCTGTTGCAACCTCATGGACCTCAATTCATATTGATAAATCTGAGGATCTACTATCCAGACTTTGAAAATGTTGTAAATGTGCCCATAAGTGCTATTATTTCGAAAATAGACCCTAGTAGAAACGGAAAGGGATTTATAACCTCTCAAAACAAGACGTGGAATAAGCCAACCGTCACTTGTAAATAACATTTCGCAGTTTGCAATATTTCTGTATTATATATCCTCAAGAGCCATAGGCATTGCAATAAAGTGGTAAGAGTGTAAAAAGTTGATTCCATTTTTCATCCAGATCTCATTGCTGTTCCATTCTGCAAATTTTACCACATATACACTACATTAGGAAGTAATACATATATTTTTTTCAGATTTTTAAAAAATGCACTTTTTGAAATATTCAAGGTCAAATAATGCTTTTGGTGACCTTGAAATATTAACATCACGAAACCTTGTCAAATTATATATCATTTGAAAGCTTGTTTAAAGAGCTTTACAATGACATATAACAAAAGACTAGCTGCAATACAAGCTGAGAAAATTGAATCTTTGTATGTTCAAAATTTCACTTTTTTCCATTTTTTGCGTTTTTTAAGCGGCCTCACACAAAAAACTAACAACTGAAAAAAAAAATTAAAAATCAGTTTTTTGTATCACTTTATAGAGGTAAATCAACCCTATAATTTTTTTTGAAATTGGTGATGGTCAAGTTTTGAGGCTTGTTGATTTCACATGCTTGTTGATTTTCCCATGACCCGGGAAAGACATGCATCATCAATACTTAGTTGAGAGTTGACAGGAGGAAGTGAGAGCTAAATTACTTTGTCGGCTATTCACACTCTCACGAAAAATCTTCGAATTATCAACTACAGCTTTCTGATATTTTGGTGTCACAACATTTAAAGCCTTCAAAAGAGCACTTGCTAAATGAGCTGCTGCTTTATTAGAAATGCCTGTGCGATCACATGTTCTAGAAAACGATAGCAGATCTAATGGTAGGAATTGTTTTACTACTGAAATGCTAACAATTTCTTTTTAATCATTTGGCGAAACATTTTTATTAGCTAAAACACTTGAGCCATGGCTTGAATCCTGTTGAATGGAATCACTGTCACTAACGCTGTATCTAGAACAGCTTAAAATTTGAGAATGGCAGACTATTGGAACGTCCGTAGCGTTTATTGTAGATGTAGCATGAGTGTTTCTGCTCATGACAATGAATAAACAAACCAATACCTAACATACTAATACCATCACAAACCAGAACTGCAGAAAAACAGACTGAGCAAGAAATCAAAACTGAGCCGGGCGTACTAAATAATGATGAGAGAGATGAAGCAGAATTGCACGACGCTCTTCGTGGCATCTTTCTCCTAAGTCACGGGGAAGCTATACGACCTTGAAATCATACTGTAATACTGTACTGCAGTTATTGTACAGTAGTATATCAAATCTATTTCAAAGCTCTGTACTGTAATGTTTGTGCTTTTTATGCAATATTAGAAATTATTCTGCAGGACGGGCAAATATTCTAAAAATACGACGAACTGGCAAAATTGTGAGATTTTTCATAACGATTCCTTGAGACCTAAAAGATAAAATTTAGCTCTAATACTTTTTTTATTGGTAGATTGCACCTTAAGCAGTCCATTTTTGCACTTAAATAATTATTTTTGCGTTACACATAATTTATGCATTTTTTAAAAAAATCATAGTTTTGACTCAAAAACTTGAAACTTCAAGTTAATCCCGGCTTATCTAAATATCTTTCAATTTCAAAATAAATTTTTTTGGTAACTATGTGAATATAGTGACAACTTTTTATCAACTTGAAATTTTGAATTTCCAAAAAAAGTTTTTCGTGATACACCCTATTGTATATGGTCCCCAAAAATGGTTCTTTTAGCATATCTTGAAAATTATTGGATATTTTGAGCTCTCATTTCGGATTCTCCTTTGAAACTACTTCTGGATTGTTTCTCCATCAAAATATTATATGGTTCTAGGTCATCATTTTTTCATTCATAAAAAACTCAAAATTTTATCTGAGAGGAAGTCAATTACGTTTTTATTGTTGGGTCGTAGATATTATATGCACAAGTATCAAAAATATTTTTAACATAACAAGGATGTTTTTTCTCAGTTCAATTGTGAAGCAATGGTTGGAGTAAATTTGAAACGATTTGGTACACAAAGTGAAATGATGTTGCTGATCACAAATATGCGATAAAAAATGGGGCTTGCATAGAAAATTCTAAAGTTGATGCCGATTTTTATATGAGGACGACCCCTTAACAACAATTTACCAATAGAAATTTATAGAGCACATTATTCCTGAAAAAAAAAAAAAAAAAAAAAAAAAACCATATTACACGTGTCGCCAGTAGAAATAGTGTTTTAAAACGAGTGAGTGTTTCGTTTTTTTTTTTTTTCTATGACTGTACGACAAATTAACGAGATTCGTCAGAAAACACAGCACACTGCCCATCAGCACGCCAGCACTTATGCTGATTGGCCCATTGTAGCCGCTGGCGGCGATGGTTTAGCGTGAAGGGGATCCTGTATAAAGGAGCCCTTGCGCGCAGTCCACGCTGCAGCAGACGTCTCAGAATTGATGAAGCACACAATGAAACACCTGTAGCTGTTGACCACTGTGCTGCCAGTTGTCTAGAAGAAGCTGTACGGTCCGTCAGCACCATGCTGACCAGGTGTCTATCATCGCGCAATGACGCCACATTTCGGGATCCACTCCCGGATTTCCGAGTTGTCCGACACTCGTCCGTCCACTGCTTCCAAACACCGTGTCACTGTGCTGCTGTTACGCTGCACACGATCGGCTACTTCACGATAAGACAATCCAGCTTCACGAAGGCCGATGATCCTCTCCCGTTCAAACTCCGTAAGTTGTTGAAACTTCGCTCTGTTTCGTCGAAGAGGCATAAGCAACGTCTGAGCTAATGTTTATCATAAGCGGATAACCACCTATAACCATACACGCCTCGCTGCAGCCGTTTATTTATTCGGATAAATCCGGCGTTCAGAGGGCGCTGCTCAGCGTACGCATGCGCTGCGAGTCTAAAATTCTAATCATTTGCATATCATACCCTACTTTGCATTTGCTGAAAATTTCAGCCCATTCGCGTTAGTCCTTCATGGTGTTGCAATTTTCACAAACATGAGTTTACAAAATAAATACAAAAACTCACGGTTCAAGATGCGGTAAAATACTTAATGCGATACACGTTCAACTGCGATCTATGTCTGATCCTCAATACTAAAAAGCTATTCCCGCAATTCATTATAGAGCGATTCCATACCAAATCACCGAATGGGGGTCACACGACCGACTCGGATTTTTTTTTAATTTGGTACACAGATTGATGGTATAGAGGTATGAAAAAGCCCAAAGGAAAGTTACCTGCTCCACTTATTTTCTGAGATACATGCCCTCAAAGTTTGTCCGCCACGTCAAAATACTAAAAAAGTGATGTTATTTAATCATTTTTTATAAAAAATCGTACTCATGCAAAATAAAAGTGTTAGATATCTATGGAAACTAGTTACTCCAGGCATTCTGAAAAAAAATACTAGAACGTTCATAATGAAAATTGCCAAGGTACAAGGCTCTTTGAAGTTGTCACCACAAAAACTTGATTTTGCAGATTTTGCTAAAATTCAGTCATTTATTACAAAAAAAGGCAAACAAAACCAAAGGTTTTCTCACTTTCTGGTAGTGTACAGGTCCTCCCTGTAAATTGCTACGCAATAAATTTTTTGGGTTTCTCACTCCTTCTTGGAAATATTTTAGCTTAAAGATAAGCCGTAAGGCAAAAAATGCGTTTTTGGCCATATTGGCAGCCATTTTTCTCATAAAGGGGGAGCAGTAGAAACTTTAATTTTTTTTTTAATACAAGCCACTGATATGTTAGCTATTCACAGGAAAAGAGTTTACTTTTGATTATTTCTCCCATTAAGAGATATCCTGCTGACAGTATATGCATGTTTTTCGCGACGACCATATGCTTTTGTTCCCCCTCTCATGGACTTAAAATTAATTAAACCAAAAAATAATGATATATTTATTATTAGCTGTATTATCTACCCAATATGTCATGAAATTTAATTTATTAAATCATTGAACAATAAATTAGATAATTGATGAAAACAAGAAAAAGTATTTCTCTGATGCCTGAGCATTATGCATTCATAATTATAAAGCACTAAATACTTTCTTGAGAAATTAATTAACATAAATGAGCTTTAAATATTTATATTATAAGCAATACCCAATCTTGTGATTGGGATACTCCTGTTTTTAATTGAAGAATTTCTTGAATATCACATGAATATCAGGAAAATAAATGAGGTCTTTTCGTTTGATGTAGGATATTTTATGACAAATTTCATTTGATGGGCTACTAACTGAGAATGGTGATAAAGAGCTATTAATTTCAGCATCGAATTCCATTTTACCTTATTAACAGTTAAATATTTACAAAATAATTAAACAAATAATCTTACTACTATTATATATGCGAAAGTTTGTATGGATGGATGGATGTATGGATGTTTGTTCCTCTTTCACGCAAAAACTACTGAATGGATTTTGATGAAACTTTTACCATAATGTAGCTTATACATCAGAATAACACATAGGCTATAATTTATAACGATATTCAAAAACGTTCGATCGGTAACGCCTTTTTCATTCCAATTTAAGGTACATATTTCTCATAAATCAAAAGGCATTGACCAAACTAATTCAGTATTTAGTGTATCATCTCAACTCCCTGTCGAAAGCTAAAATTGCGGGCATCATTTCTTCTTTCCGTATTTAATGTTCAAGGCTTTTCTCAATTCAAATCATGAAGGTTTTTTTTCCAGCTTCATGGGGAATATCCAGGCTTTTACCATGATTTGTATTTAAAACGTTTTGTAGTCTTAGTTGTGTGAGTAGAATATTTTTCCTTCAGCAATGTGTTTCTTAATGTGCATTGCTGTGTGAAAATATTATTTCTTTAGAATAAATTGTATTCCTTTATTAGTAAATTGTTCACTGTATCAATTATTTTAACAATTTTCGTAAATTAGTCTGTCCTGCTTAATCGGGTAACGGATAAACGAATAAAATATCCTGGAACTGGATATTTCCCATGCCATAGTCGCAATGCTAAAGATTCCGCCTTATCGAATTCTCCGCTTAATCAAATAATATTTCTTGGAACCGACAGTTATTCGTTTGAGAAAGGGGCCGACAGTATGTGTTTTAGAGTATCGGTAATGTAATCGCTTGAAGAGATTGGCAACTAATAAATGGATTGGGCTCATTATTTTCCAATTTAATGGAACTTTAAAAACAACTTTACGGTATTTTTAAAAATTTGTTTGCGCTGACTGGGCGGGTACTTACAATTGGTCACTTAGAATCCAATCGAACAGGTATCTTGCCGAATTTGTTGCAAGAATATTATAATAACTATATATGGGTAATTTTTTCAACTAACGCCAGTTTTGGCGCCAAAGACTATGTAATAATACTTTACTTCTTACACGATATAACTAAAATAAAACGATTGTTGTCTGATATTTGTAGACTGCGCCAAAATCTTAATCATCGAGATAATACTCCCACAGTTGAAGAAAAGTTCAGGTTTTTTTTTTTTTTTTTTGGCCGATTCCGTACGTTGTCATTAAAAAACTTTTAAAACTTACGTCAAAGCGTAAAGTAATCCGCATACGAAATTAATCAAACCCCAAAACTAAAATTACCATTAATTTGTGTTTTTCGCACAAATAATTGTCAAATGCTC
>JAXGGA010008131.1:0-58573 GCA_038373865.1 Uloborus plumipes
ATTGATGGCTTTAGAACTCTTCAATGCGATTAAATTCATTCAAAGACATTTTTTAAGATAAAAAGCAGCCAACTGAATTATTGGAAACAATAGTTAAAAATGATCTCATTGCCTGTTTCCCAAACTTTTGCTTTGGCAATAAGAATTTTTTTTAACCTTACCTGTTTCTGTGGCTTCAGGGGAAAGAAGTTTCAGTAAATTAAAGATTATGAAAAATTACTTAAGAAATAGTATGACGCAGGAAAAGCTCTCAGATTTGGCCATTATCTCCATTGAATCCGAACTATCAGAAAAAATTGATTTTTCTGAAATAATAGACAAATTTGCATCTCACAAAGCCAGAAAAGTAATTTTGTAGATCGTTTTTCTAATTGTAAAATATCTGTTTTTATTTTAATTCTAATAATATTGTTTTTTTTACAATTTTGCTTGCGTATTTTGTCGCTATAATAACCTATCAAGTGACCAACACATAAAGTTTTGCACTTCAAATTTTATTTGAATTTTTTACTTTTTACTCTCATACGAGCAAATGAATAATAATGTTCAAGTTCTCGACATAAAATTAAAAAATGTTTTGAGAGGCAGCAAGCCTGTCATTTAAAATTTTTCTGGGTCGGGGGGGGGGGCAATGGTGCAAAATACTCAATGCAAGTTTTACAGGAAAATACCCCCCCCCCCCCCATTGGCGAGCCTCAGGGGCGGCACATTGGATCTTTGCACAAGGGCGGCCGACACCCTAGGATCGGGCCTGTCTTCAGTACTTAAAAAAAAAAATTTAATCCAAAAATTCTAGTTTCTTTTGAAATAACCTATGCCAAACAGAAACCAAAGCAATAAATGGCATGATTTTGAAAAAAAAGGTACAATAAAGCATTGTATATATACGTCATTCAAGGGGCTGCAGTAACACAATTTATAAATGAAAACAACATATAGTCGAAAGTGCTGAAAATGGTCAAAAAAAGTTCCTTGATAGCAGAAAGAAGATTCTCAGCTTTTATAAAAGTCGGTGCAGCATTAATTTTATGTAAAATATTTAAGTAAACCATGCAATATAGTAAATAAATTGTTTAAAATCAATGCATCAATTGTATGTACTTTTGTTATAACTAATCTTAATTTTTGAGATTTTGGTGACCAAATGAGAGAATGGGATTTATAAAATATGAAAAAAAAAAAATCATGGCTTTTAAGCTCCACCCTGACAGTATGAATGCAGACGTCAAGATGAATTTCATTTGCGATGTTTTAGCAAAAAAGTGCAGTTATAATAAAATGGGAAAAAAATAAGGATGACAAGGGGAGATTCTACAGGAATATGGCTTCTAAAAAAAGGGATAGAGCAAAAACTTGAAATTGCTGCACTCACCAACCTTCTTCTAAGATTTTATACGGAGGTTCAACGAAAAACACAGAAATAGGGTGTATTTGCCCCTCATAAAGAAATTACCGCACCGGCTTGCTCTCCCTAAATCCAGCACTTGCAGAGAGCTCACTGATTGCACGATAAGGAAGTAAATAAATATTGACGAGCGGTTAAATCCCAGTAACGTCAGTGACGCCAAGGCAAGACGAAACGTAACTTCATATCATGTGACCTGCATCCTCCTATTGCTTGAAGCACCAGTGGTTCAGTAGTTCCCCATCAAAAACGAAGAAAATTTCGTCAGATTGGGAGTCCATTTCTGTAGATCAGACCATTCAATGCAGATCAAAAAAACATTTTAACGAAACATGTGAAAATAGAGGAAATCAGTAAAAATACAGGATTTTTTTTTTTTTAAGGAACCATGAATGTTTCAAATTCAAAAAGGAAAAAAAAAAAAAAACTTGCGGCTGAACTTTATTTTTATTCAAACTTAAAAGAAAATATTCAACAAAGAATGCACCTTTTGCAACACTTTTTAATGTTTTGAAGTTATGCGCTCTACTATGCATTTATCATTCCATCTTTAAAATATTTGAGTATTTTATGCGAGATTAATGTAATCTTTTCAAAAAAAAAAAAAAAAAATCATTTTAATGAACTAAATTTTTAATGAACAAAAAGCCAATTCATGTATTACTACTTTAGTAATTTTTTTAAAGGGCAAAATGTTTAAGAGTTTGAACTCACGCACCAGATTTTGCTTTAAGTATGAGTCGCAATTTTCTAACTTTTTCTAAGAAACAAAATGCGTAAGTTCAAAAGCTTTTTTGTTTTAATGTAAGCACATCATTTTGTTTTGCATATAAAGGAATTGTACTGCTCCTCCAGCCTTATAGGGTGAATATCTTAATGGACCTTTTCACGAAAAAGTAGCAATGTTGTCTCGCATGTGACATCTATTTCAATAAAAAGTAATTTCATTAAAAACAGATTTTTTTTCATTACCCCCTTAAATGATTATTATTTCACACGAGTTATCACGTGCGGAACAAGATAGCTGTTTTTTCGTGGAATGACCTTAATGTTTAATAATATCTTCCGTGCCATTCCCAGAAAATTAAATACTGAAATAACGTAAAAGTGACAAGAAAGGTGTTTGTCGATAGAAAACCGGTATGGAATTTGAGTAAAATGGATGGAAAAATGAGAAACAGAAAAATAGGGCAACGAAGAAAAGGGCGTAAAAAAGCGCACCGGAAAATTAAAAAACTGAACATTGAGAAACGGAAAAATAAAAAACGGAGCTTCTGTAAAATCGCGGAAATACAATTAACGAAACGGAATAACTCAGGCAACTCAGCTGCCGGTACTTTTTCTGTTATTTTCAGGATTTTTTTTTCAACAGTGTATATATATATATATATATATACATTTACGGATCCGTATTTGTGGAAGGCAGGGCCTGATTATTGAATAGGTCAACTAGGCCGTGGTCTGGGGCCCCCAAATGGGTAAAATTGCTGTAGTCAATGTCTAAATTTGTTTTATCCTATGCCTAAAATCGTTGAGCCTCAGCACAGGGGGCCCCAATAAAGTATTTGGCCTAAGGCCCCGTGATATCTTAATCGGGCGCTGGTGGAAGGGAGAGGGATTCTGGGTCGATACCCTGAAGTATTTGATTTTCTACTTTAAAAGAAACAAGTATCTAAGGTTAATTTCTTAAAAACTATCTTTCTAAGAAAATTAATTTCTACTTTTTGAGTGAAATTTAGAGTAAGTAATCGAAACTGAGTTTTTTTGCCCAGTAAAAACTTTGAACCATGACATCTAAGCAATGTAAATAAGTGCATGTTCCTAAAGACTTTTAACAACGTCACTATATATGCATACATATTTATTTATCTGTTATTTTAAAAAAATAAGCTTATCACTCTGAAATATTTATTAATTTGCATCGCATTGTTTTACATTTTTAGCCTATTAACAGCCTATTTCAATTGTTTTCCTATTATGCAGCTAATTATTTTCTATTACTTTCATTCTTTTTTTATAATTTTGAGTAATATTATTAAGTAAAATTATTACACATTAAGAGTAAACGAGTGCGTTTGAAAAAAATCTTTTTTTTTTCTTTTTTTTTTTTAAATTCATTCTTCAAATTTTGTTCAAGATAAGATGAAAAAGAGCCTTTTTCTTCCTCTTTGTTGAATACATGAAAGACATTTATCCCTCCCCCCCCCCCCCCCTCGTCCGCCCTGCACACACCTAAAAAAATGTAATAGAAGATCTCAATTGAGCGATTACTCTCTTTATAGTTCACTAGATGGCAGCATTACTGATGAATTTCGAAAGCTGGGGAGCTCCAATTCTCATGGTAGCTTTCTCATTTTTCTTAGATGATGATATTTTTTGCAATTTTTTAGGTAACTGGATCACAACTACATTGATTCTTGAAAAATGGTAAAGAGGAAGACATGACTTAATACAGCGCGATTCAAAAATCGCGTAACCTATCAGTGGCGCATCCAGAATTGCTTCCCGGGAGGGGTAAGTGCCCCCCTTCAGAAAGTATTTGAATTTGAAGTCCTAGACAGAAAAAAAAATAAAGTTATGTTTGGTAAAATTAAGGAGGGGGTTGGGATAATCTCTCGGCAAATTTCCGAAAGTCAAGTTCAAAAAACGCAATTTTAAGCAGTTTAGTTGTCAAACGGATTCATCTTCATGTTTCTGGAAGGGGTTTAAGCCCCTTAGCTATAGCTCCCCAAGTAGGTGCGCCACTGCAACCCGTTATAAAATGCAGGGTGTTCTGTACATTGACAGAATCAACTTTTCCCATTCTTTTTCGATAAATGAATATCCTTAGTCCTCGATATTAACGTTTAATTTGACCAGAAGCTTTTGATTCTTGAATAATACCAACATGATAATTGTTAAACTCCAATTTCTTCATAGCTTTGTGAAAAGTTCTGTATGATAAATACATATCACTCACTCCTTTGAAGAAAGGTATATCTCAAAAATCGTGATTTTCAGGAAAAGTTTTGAAGTTTAAAAGTAATATATCATGAAATAAAATTATATGTAATTTCTTTCTAAAACATACACTTTTTACACTTCTTGAAACAGAGAAAAACCATCAGATTTTCTTGAAAATTTGCATTTTCTGAAAATACAAAAACTGATCTTTTGCTCTAACTGCAAAATATTAAGTTATAGAAATGCAGGTCTTGCAAAGGGGTTATTCTACGATCAATGAGTTTTTTGTGTCCCCAAAGAAAAAAATATCTGTTTAATTTCACACTTATTATATCACTAGTCGCCACTATTTTTATGGTTGTAGTGGTTAGGGCCAGACGAAATTCCAATTTTTGGGGTTTTTACCGATACCAGGGGAAAATGCGTTGCCAGGGGAGTGACACTATTGATAGAATTCTGGTTTGATTTGCTATTATTTTATTTTTCGGTGTAAAATCAGAGTATGAACTCATTTCTATAAGACCTGTATTCAAAAAAAAAAAAAAAAAATTGCGCTGTAATAAAATAAAAAAACCAATCTCGAAAACACGACATGCATACAAGTCGCACCGCAGATCCCAAATAAAAATAAATCCCGTATTATTTACGTTCGTTCAAATTGCATTCACAGGAGCAATTAAGATAAAAAATGAAATTTATTATTCTTATAACACAGTTTTAATGTATATTTACCATTTTGAAGAACAAAACTGCCAGGGAAGTGACAAAATCACACATTACCTATAAAAACATTACGCGTTTTTCTGACCAGAACTTCACGCAATCCGTGATGTCTGCACACAATAAGCATTACATTATACATACACACATTTAGGTAACGCTTAAATGTAAAAACTTATACTTACCAGCAGAGCATTCTGACATTGGACATGGGACACATTTCTATTTCAGGGCCCCCTTCCCTACCCCTTTCTCATATCAGTCACGTGTTACGAGTAAAATAATTCTTACAATACCAGAATGAAATAAAAGTTTTGTGCGAACTTGAAAAAAAAATATAATAATAATGCTCCCAAATTAAAAAGAGAAAAATATACGTCGACATACACAGTAAGGTTTTTTGTATTTAGGAGGCGTTGCCTAAAGGGAATTTTGGGATCCCCTGAAATCTAAGAGGAGGGGCCTGTGCCCCGCGTGACACTGCGGTAATCAGGCTCTACTTACCAGGGAACATACGACAGCGAGTGGCGCCAGGGCCGGACTGGCCCGCCGGGCAACCGGCCGCCAGGCCGGTGCGCCCCCAGTAGAAAAAATTAACCCTTTTTTTTTAGGCATCACTTTTTTTTATGCAGAAAAAAAAAACCTTTTCATTTCTGGAAAAAAAAAAATTTCCCTTGTTCCTGTGTCTGCAGTTCTTTTTCTTTTTCTCAGTCTCCATTCCTGATGCTACGAATTTCTTCAGAACTCCAGTAAGGCTGGGGACCCGGGGATTATCTTGCTGTTGTATGCTAACAATTTCATTTAGGGTCCGTTTTTGCAACAGCGAATTTTGAAAAAACTTCAAAAGATCTTTTGAAACACAGACAAAAAACTAAGAATTCGTTCTGTCTAAAGTCAGGGACAAACACCTCGTACAAGTAATAGTTAATATTTTGTAGCGCCCCTTGTGTGTTTATTGCGCCCTTCTAACTGTTAACAGCGCCCTGCAGCCTTATTGTTGCTCTTGTTAGAATGCTGCTTCTCATGAAATTCATGTTATTGCGACAAATATGTTTTTTTTTCCTCTGAAAAACGCCCTCCTCTTTTTTCCCCCCAGGTTCATAAGGAGATTTTTTTTTAATTGCTGCTGTATGCTAACAATTTCATTTAGGGTCCGTTTTTGCGACAGTGAATTTCAAAAAAACTTAAAAAGATATTTTGAAACATAGACAAAAAACTAAGAATTCGTCCTGTCTAAAGTCAGGGACAAACACCTCGTACGAATAATAGTTAATATTTTGTAGCGTCCCGTTGTGTGTTTATTGCGCCCTTCTGACTGCTTACAGCGCCCTGCAGCCTAATTGTAGCTCTTGTTAGAACATTTCTTCTCCCGAAATTCATGTTATCGTGACCAATATGTCTTTTTTTTTCTGAAAAACGAACTCCTCTGCCCCCCCCCCCCAGATCAATAGGAAGATTTTTTAAAATTACTGCTATATGCTAACAATTTTTGAAGATTTAACTGCTAGTGCTCTATAAATCAAATGTGCCAAGAAAAACAGCCGTGCAAGACATGTCCTTCATGTGTGTACAAAGTACTGTATGATTATAATAAGAACTGCATACTATATACAGAGCTTAGTCAAGTTTTCAGGTATATACTTACTATACCTCTTACGCTAGTAAGCTGCGAAAGGGCTTTTTCAAAGCTAAAATTAATTAAGACGAGATTGCGAAGATGCTTATCCAATAAAAATTTAAAGGCATTTCTCACAATGCAGTGTACTGTTTCATTGATTTCTATTCTCTATTATGAGTATGTGACTGATATATCCGTTCTCTTTTGGGGGAGGCGAGCTTACTTAGTATCAGGGCCCCCACATCAATCCGTGAACCCCAGGACCAGATATTGTAATGGGCCCTCTTGTCCCTACAACTCTCCACCCTCTATCAACTAATTAATGTTTAGGCAGACATTTGAAATTTAAAAAAAAATTGCTTCATTTTAAATTACACTCAATCAGTAGTCAGATTTTTTTTGTAGTTAACTACAATTACTTCATTAAAAATGTAGTTAACTGCTGCTGCAACTATTTTCTTTCAAAAAGTAGCAACTACAATCTACTTTCGAAATGCCCATGGATGTATCTGAAGATAGTTTTAAATGTTGAAAAAACCCACGAGAATGGATATTAATATGATAAATCAAATGCATTATAAATCCTATACTATAATACGAGAGATGTTTGTCAAGTCGAAAATCGCCCCGGAATTAATAAACTCCGGTAAACTTGGGGGTCTGGGGTTTTTGGCCACGGGGAATCGATTGGCACCGGTTTTGAAGCGCTACGGTCGAAAAGTTCGGAGTTACAGATAGGATTCATTAAATGTTTGAGAAGATTTCTTACTACGCCATTTTCTTTATGATTTCTCTTATTGTTACCGTTTCATAGCAACCGCGTGCTAACAATGGATTTCATATTTAATCCCATCAGCGTAAATTTATGTTTTTATGGTATTTGGCAAATAATTTTTGGCAACATGTTAGAATTGTTATTGCTTTTGAAATTTAAAAGAGATCGATCAAAATAAAGTTAGAATTGTGTATGGGCAGCGGTAGAGCCGCTATATAGACAGGCCGACGCATCAAGCTTAAGTTTCACCACTTTGGATCCAACTCATAAACTTTCACTTTCATTTTTTATTGTTGAGGAAATAGGGTTACCAGAGTAAAGTTTCGGGATATTGCCAAGCTTTGTTAAATTTACGTAAAAAGTTACCAAAAAGCGATAACTGGTCAAAAAAGACAATCCTCACACACGCGCTGGATTCAAAGTGGTGATTTTGATGCGTCGGCTCGTCTATATAGGGGCCTGAGGCCGCGGTAGTTCAATCGGTAAGTCGTCGGACTCGTAACCGGAGGGTCTCGGGTCGATCATATAGCCGCCGATCAAAGGTCCACCGTCTTCATTAATGGTTGCTGGGGGACGTTAAAAATGTTCGTGGTCACAAAATCCTCCAAGTGAAACGAAACCTCCGGGGTGTGCTGGCCCAAGGGTTTACTCGGTCCTTGCGCCTTCTTCAAAAATGAGCACAGCGTTCTTCAGGGCCCCATCCCGGTTAAAAATCGAGTTGTGGTATGTACGTGTGGGGGGGGGGGACCTGGAGTGTGAAGTGAAGTGAAAGTCAAAACCAACTGGAACCAAATGCGTAATGGAGAACAGGGACTCTGCATCCATTCTCATCAACCTCTCCCGCGCCTTCTGCGCCAAATGAAATGAAATTAGGTGTGATTTTACGGTGAGCATAGATTAAATAAGGTTGTGTTTTTTAAAATAAATTACGGGTGTTTTGAATGCGTAATTGCAACCAAAGGCTCAAAAATGCTTTTCAAGTTTATCTAAATAAGTACTTCGCACTTTAGAAAAAAACGCGAGTTTACAAACCTCTTTTTTTTTAACCGAGCAGGCTCGGTCCCCTGGTACACGTTAGGGGTAATACGAGGAATGGTTGCCAAGTCGAAAATCGCCCCAGAATTAATTAACTCCGGTAAACTTGAGGTTCTGGGGTTTTTGGCCACGAGGAATCACGAGGTTTGGTTTTTCTAAATAAATTTGTCAAAAATATTGAACTTCAACATTCTTCAATCTTTACACTGCTCACTTTGTACCATTTCTTTAATTGTATAGTTTTTTTTATTATCAATTACATTTTATTTCCTATGACTTTTCAAACTTAATCTTTGTATAGAATAGTTCCCTTTCCAAACTCTAACTTTGTTTAGAATAGTTTACAATGGTGCACTTTAACCGGTTATCTTTTCACCAATGGTTTCACGAATTTTCTTATGGCATGTATTGTTTTGATAAATCACAATTGAACATTTAAATCTTCGAGTTAGCTTCGATACCTGTTTTCCTCGAGCGGAGCTCGGTCACCCGCTGGTGCAATATTATATGCCCTTTTTTTGTCCTTTTGAAGTCATTGTTGTACAGTGGTGGATTTAGGGATTATGGAGCCCTTTTGTCTATTGCTCTTACAGTAAGCAATTGATGAACATTCTTTTCAGGGCCCCTATGTCGTGGGGCCCCCTAGCAATTGTCACATTTGTGATATGACCCCCCCCCCCCCACCCAGGCCAGCCGTAAGCTGTCGTGCAACTTTTACACCGCATGTGGGAGAATTGCTAAAGAGCTCTCAATTCAGCCTTATCGTTCTGAGTATTATGGCAGATTTGTTTTTCCGCAGTTAAGAAACAAGGATTTATGTGTTTTAAAAATATTCATTAAAGCAGCTAGGATATTTCTATGGGAGATTGTAACTAAAACTTCTTTTTCTTTTGCCACGCTAAAGAGGCACAAAATTTAGCATTATCGTTCCGAATATCACCGCACATTTTTTTTTCCTGCGCTAAGAAACAGTTATTTAACTGTGTTTTCAAAATTTTCATAATTTTTCATGCCTTAAAAAAGTTCGATAAGATATTTTAATTAAAAAAAAATCGTCAATTTCAGCTCTTTTTAATATATGTTTGCTTTGCTACTGATAAAACCATCATAAGCTATTCCTCCTCTCTAGGCGGAAGTAACATTCGGCCGGCTTTATCTTACGGCAAGAAACCGCTATTGTCCCTTTATGAGCTCTCTTCCGAGAACTTTGTGGGAGGTCAATCATAGAACCACTGTGTAAGTTCCAGGCGTGATAATCCCACATCCCTGCTGGTCTGTCAATTGATTACCTTTGATGTAGTTCCCCCTGAATAGACCCAAGTCGGTTCCTATAGAGCAGGCGGCTATGTAAATTTGTCATGCTGATCCAAGGTTTGTGCTACCACATTTCCGTAAACAGGCTTTTTATTGCAGTCATTTATCACTGAGCAACAAAACTCGTCTTACTATTCCCATGCCTTTTAAAAAGGAAGCAGAACTTTTGATCACTGGCCAATTGTCCTGGAAATAGACGATCACTTTTGATCCAGCCGTCTTCGGGTTCATTTCCTGGGATTATTTTTCAGATTACTATAACCAGTAACATTTAATATCACCAGGAACACTTATATTTATCTTTATGCGTACATAAAAGTCCTCTGTTGAGTACACAAACATATCTTTCCGGTAAGTTTTGCTTGTATTTTGATATTATATTTTGTTAACAAAAAATAATAATATAAATTGAAATTGATACCACATGCATTTTTCTTCGTGTGTGTGTGTGTTCGGAAACAGTTGTATAAACTTAACTATTCTTAGAGGGCAAATATGTCCTGGCGACCGAAGTGACAAGGGACCCGCTCGCCTTGGCTCTCGGCTGCCGTGTTACGAGCAAGACAGATAGAGGAGTTGGCTTACAGGGAAAGAAAAAATATTGATTCGTCAAGTTTTCCAGAAAATTATTTAAAAATCGGTTTCATTAAAATTTTTTCAAAGTATTACGTAGAAGCGTCAGAGGTACTCCGATAGGAAATCACTAGGAGTTTCAAAAAAAAAATCCCAAATTTTACCTGACGATTCGGCAAAAGTTTGAGTATTGCAATCTTGCAATTAAAAAAATAAATGAAAGATGCCCAATGTTTATTTTTATGGGATGTAGGGATGTGTGCATGCTTGTATTTTTTCATTTGAACAAACTCGAAATTTTATTTGCTAAATTGAGAATTCCCCCCCCCCCCCAAAAAAAAGACATTTTTTTGCCGTCTGTGACAACGGTGAGAACGAGTGATCTCTTAGTATTGAGCAGAGAGATTAAAGTAATTGGTGGAACACTTATTTCATGTACAACTTTTGTCGGCCAATTTAAGATCATTATATCATTGGTATCAATAGCGAATAATTAAGACATGACTCATCTTCTGGACCAACAAAACTTGTAAATTACTGACTTTTGGTTAAATGATCATATGTATTATTTTTCAAATGTATTTTTTGTGACTACAAAACGTCTTCAATAATTCATTAAATTTCAAAAGTAAGGAATAATTTTACAGATTTTTTTCTGCCGCTTTCTGCAAAAAATAAAGAGACAATTCATGTTTTGGTTGTTGTTTTTTGTTGTCATTTTTAGCTACAATTTTAATTTATATCATTGTTTGCTACTTTTTGCTTTAACTATGTTTTTATAACTTTTAATGAGTGTGTTTTGCAAGACTTTTTTCCCCCCCTTTGCCTTTTTACTCTTTTTTTTTTTTTTTGGAAAAAGTTCTTCCCATATTGGATTTCAAGTTCGATCACTAGGGTCAAAGGAAGTATTCTTAACCATAAGATCACATGAAATTGTTAGTTTTCTCTCCAAAAATAGCTTTGTGAAATATACCTATATTTCAGCAATTTTTCAGATACAGTATTTTTTCTCCGTTCTCTCTTCTCTCTTGCTCTTATTTCTAGTCTTTTGGAGGGTCTTTGTATGCCTCTTTTTACTTCCTTTTACGTAGTAAAGGAAGTATTGTGATCACGAAAAAAATTTCACTCAAATTTCGGTCTAAATTTTGACTTTGCTCACCCCTGAGTGAATGTCGCGTAGTTTTTTCGACCTGTCAGCACGTGCATATGTACCTAACAACATACAAACAGCCGAAAAATCAATTTCGACCACCCCCGAGTAAATTACGACGAGTTTTCTCGTGACGTCTGTATGTACGTATGTGCGGATGTATGTGCGGATGTGGCTCGCATAACTCAAAAACTATATGCCGTAGAAACTTCTAGCTTGGTATGTAGGCTCTGAGGGGGGTCTAGTTGTGCACCTCCCCTTGTGATTGCATTCGAATGTTTCTAAAGGGGTCTTTTACCCCTTTTTTGGGGTAAATCAATGTTAATTTCAATACAGACTCAAGTGATATGAATTGGCGCCAACACTTGGCGACATGTCGCCAAGCTTTTGGTCGCCAAGTGTTTGACGCCAACTTGGCAACATATCGCCAAGTTGGTGACAAATTTGGTGAAAAAATTATTTTTTGAATTTGGGTTCGACTTGGAGCTATTGGCTATATTTTGCGAAAAATTCACTAAATGATATTAAAATCAGCAATATTTAGAAAAATAACCATTGTAAAATATTTTTTGCATTGTTTCGTGGTAGATTAGGGGAGTAAATATTTGAATTGTTACCTTGCTCACTCCAAGCACTTTTTTTAACACTTAAGGCAACTACTAAGAAATTTACACGTAAAAGGAAGTAGTGTGGGGTCCATACCAGATTTTTTTCTCATATTTTTCCGTCTAATTACTTCATATAAGGCTTCAAAATGCCGAATTTTGTATCTATTTTTCAAAATTTCTCCCGGGGGACAATCCCCCGGACCCCCTGAAGTTGGGACTAGTCTACTTTACACCCCATTTAAAAAGAGGTCACTGCAACATTCTTATATCCATCCCGCTATTAGATCGATCCAAAACAAAAGACAACAGCGGGATTATTAAAAAACGAGAAAAACACGGGGGCTGTTATCACTTATCTGCGAAAAAGACACACAAAAGTTTTTTTAAATGTTGAATGAATTGTATCTACAATTTATCGGAAAAATAAGAGCGAATTTTTCTCTTTCGAAAAATCTAGGGGGGGGGGGGGGGCAAAGGTTCCGCCTACACTCCTAAAATTCAAGGCGTGTATATGTTATGCTGCGACCAGCTACCGAATCTTTAGTTGCAGCTTCGGCCCTAAAAGTTGAAAACTCCGTTAAAAAAAAAGAATCGCAAATCTTTTCTTTCTTGTCTTTGATTACGGAAACTTCCAGTTAAACATATAAAATTTCAGTTTATCCTTTGATAAAACTTACGCTATTTATATGAAAATAATAGTAGGAAGTTTAACCCTGCTACTGTGTTCGGGTCCTTTTCGACCCAAAACAGATTTCATTTGCTTATAAATTTTCGAGTAACGTTGGTATAACGTTGTAACTTCATGAATGTGTTCATTTTCATGTTATATTACACACATATTTTTTTTGTTTTGATTGAAGTATAACCCTACTTGTCAAAAAAAAGTTTACTAATACTGTGTTCGGGTCCTTTTGGACCCATATGATTAAAAAGCATGTATCAGAGAAACAAAATCATTTTATGCTTGTTTATTTTATGCATAATTTATGAAACAATAAATAAAACATTTGTTCATTGTTTTTGTACGTTTTTTAAATATTTTTTAATGGTTATCTTCTGTTTTTCTTTCATTCATTTTTTTTCTTCTTTTTTTTCTTTCTGAATACCATTTCTTCCTTTCTATGAATTGAAATCAGTACCAGTGAAAATGTTTCAAGGTTAACTTTCATAGAACTGCAAACTCTGCAATTATGCCTATCTGAGGGGAATTCCCTTTTACCCCCTCTCTCCGCCGCTTCCCCGCGCATATGATTCTGTACATAAATCTGTACATCTCATACAAATGTTGTACTGTTCGTATTTCCATTTTTAACACTTCTTTTTAAGCTTAAAAATTTCTAGTAAATTTCTTAAAGTGACAGCTTACATAATTTTGTTAGTTTTCTTTAGTACGAAAACTGGAATTGCTATAATATTTAAATTTTATTTATGTGTTTTCTCGGATTAAATATGTAAAATAAAATACAAAAATTGAGTGATTTATGTTTGGAAGTTTCTAATAAAATCAAATATAACAATTAAACTTGAAAAAATATAAAAAAAGCGGTGTTAGGGAATAAATTACATATGCTGGGTCCATTTGGACCCGAACACAGTATACGTATGTTCGGGACGAACACAGCAGCAGGGTTAAGTAAAGGTTTGATGGAGAGGGATCCACAAAAAGTTGCATAGGGGCCCATGAAACCTATCGACGGCCCTGTTCATTACTTCGTTGCTATTTCGATCTGTGAATAATGTTGAAAATTTTTCAGTATTTCCATCCTATACGTACATTGATGCAATTTCATTGTTTATTTTTTATTTTGAATGTTAGAAAACATTAAATAAAAATGTTAATAATTTGTAAATAGCCAACTGCCACGTCATATTAGGGTTTGAATTTCCATAATTCTCAGTTTATGTCATACTATGAAATTTATTTGTACTGCAAATTTTTTGTTCTTAATGCTTTGAAGTATGACGCAACTAAAGCTGGGGTATTCTTTAAATATGCATAAAATTCTATGAGTTAATAAATGCATTTATATTGCTATGAAAATCACATTAAGTCTTGAATTTAAAAAAAAAAACATCTTTTGTGAAGGACACCTTCCCTAACTATTCACCTTACGAAAAGAACAATGTAAGATAAAATTTCGAACATCTTCTTGAATGACAACATATTCCTCCCCCCCCCCCCCACATTGTATGCATCTACAATGGGCTCATGAATATATCGTGCGCCCCTCTGAAGTTCCAAGGTCTGCGCCCTTTTAAGGGGTCCAGTCCGGCCCTGAGTGGCGCAGTACGCTTTTCGGCACTTTCAACGAGAACCGATGCAACAATATTCGAATTTTTTTTAAACCACTTAGCTTGCTTTTAACTTTTCTAACTATTACACTGGTAATGCGCAGTCAATGTCTTCCTTTTGCATTTTTTATGCTAAATTTCAGTCTTTGAAATTCGCCAGGTGAGGGTGATACTGCTATATGGCACTTCAAAAAGTGTATTTTTTAAAAATATTAATGCATATTTTTTCAATGCTTATTGATGAAATATATTTCAATGTTTATGTACGTGTATGATTATGGTAAAAAACATAATACCAAGTTAGCAAAAATTGAACATCGAACATGTTTGTATAAAAACTTGTATTTGGACAGGAAAGGGGAGTATGCATTTATGACTATTTTCAGCTTTTTATGCAAAAATAAAATAGTTGTAGTGAATTAATTTGGTGGTTTATATAAAAGATAATAGTCTTTTATTCTTACGCATACAAATACATTAATACTATCAGTTTCACATGAATATAATTTTTGAGACATCATTTTTGAGACATGACGATTTTGATTACAGCTGTCCTAGAATATTTTCTCTCCTTCTGAAGATATTGAGATTTTTTTTCACCTACAGTGCGAACATTTTGACCTCTCGATTAAAATAGACCATTTCTGTAAAAGGCGTTTTTCAGCGAGGTCGGTGTTGATGCAGAGAAAACAGCCTACCGTCGATGTCAAAAAAGTATATGTGTGTGCATGCATTTATTAGAAATACATTGCATATGCCTGCTTGATTGTTTCTTTACTTTGAGCTCGTCTAAGCCCAGAAGAGCTTAGAAATCTAGATTTACAAAATGGTCTTGATGATGACCTAGAACAAAAATTAGCGTTACAAGTTAAATGGTTTTCGTCGAAATCAGGCATTTAAAAAATATCACAAGTTTTGAAACTTCAAAAGTTCAATGGAAAAGAGTTTGAAATACATATTTTAATTGACATAATCTTGTTATTTGAATTATTTTGAACTCTTTTAAGTCCAACAGGACTTTGAAATCATGTTCTACAAAATAAGACTTGCTGATAACCTAGTATAAAAATTACGGGTTTTCGTCTAAATTTTACATTAACAGAGTTATCACAAGTTTTGAAACTTCAAAAGTTCTATAGATAAGAGATTGAATTACATATTTTAGTTGACATAACCTTGTAGTTCTTTTTTTATTCTCCCTTTAACAAAAGACTTTTGTGTATTTGCGTAACATGATATTTCTTATTATTCGTGCGACTTATTTATTGTAATCAATTGGTTTAGGTTTTGAAAATGCTCCTATGAAAAATTGAGAAAAAATTGAGCCTCCCTCCCACTTCAAATATCCACTTCTGCTTACACAAGCAACAGCAGAATCAATAGTAAAAATTTCGGATCGGTGGATACTCTACGGCCCGATAAATAATACACCTCTTTACTACAGAGATCGAAAGGTTCGAGGACCAATGAATATGAAATGTTCATTACATATCATTGTTGTAAAAGGTATCATAACCTATATTGAAAAGAAAGCCATTACACTTCCATTAGGTCCCCTAACGCCTGCACTCGGGAATACGACACTCTAGAGAAAAGTAGCCAATATTTCATACCGGAATAAGTGCTCGCCAAATTGCTCTCCATCACTTTTCGCCAAGCTCACCGGAGTCGCGCCGAAAGGGAATTTTAAAACTTCTATTTGACTGGCTCGAATAACTTCTTGCATAAATTATTAAAACATTGTCAACTGTAACATTAAATTGAATGTGATAAGCAGAATATTATCAAATGAGATCATTAGTCTATGCTTCATTAAATTGAATAATTATAACAGAATGCTATTAAATGAACTTATGAGATGAAGTTCGAATTGAATAGTAACACTAATGGAATGCTAATAAAATAAAATTGTGAGATTGTGTATTATTAAATTGAATATTACTAATAAGGAGTCATCAAATGAAACTGAGACTACGTTATAATTGAATATTTCTAGTAAATGCTATCGAACGAAAGTTCGAAACTTCAATACATTTAAATTGAAGATTACTAACAGATTATTATCAAATGAAATTATGAGACTACGTCACATTAATTTGAATATTGCGAATAAAATGTCATCAAATGAAATTAAGAAGAAATTAAGTTACTTTAAATTGGACATTACGAATAGAATGTTATTAAATGAAACTGTGAGACTATATTACATTAAAATGCGTTATATTAAAATGAATGCTTCATTATGTACAAGAAAATAAGAAACCATCAGTCCGCTACTCTAAAGTCACCCAAGAAGGTTATTATACGTGTGTTGTGTGTATAAGCTAAAACTAGGAAGAAAAAAATCTACCCCCACGCATGTGTCTTTTTCTGCGTCTACAGGCATAAACGACGAGTTTTTAAGTTTACAAATGCCCTATTTTGCATGGATATGTCTTTTAATTTAGCCTTTGTCCTCCTGCGTAATTCTTACGATAGGAAAACAAGAAATGTACATTTTTCTACATCTTTTAACGTCGTTTGTATTCAATTTTGAGCAAAAGTGCTTAAAACCAGATAAGCTGATACATCACTTTTATTTTTAACAACGTATTTGAGTTCGTAAGGATACCTACTGTACAATTGTGCATTTTTTTACTATTTAGGTACGATTTTATTACGTTTCGAATAGATTTTACTGTAATCTATTTAGCTACGCGGATATCCCGAATTTTCCTAATTTTTTCACTGCAAATTAATGTATAAAGTACATAATCCTAAATTCTTATCTGATGCACATCTGATAATTTTTCAATATCGCGATAACCGTGACATAAAACTCATACTCGTAACACGTACAAACCATTACTTCTTGAAAAAAATAAGAAAAAAAAATCTGAAAGTTGATATTTTATATTAAGATAGATAATGGTTACTTATATGCAAATGCACTACAATAATTAAAAGTCAAAGTTTAAAATACCTGAAATAAGGAGCAAATAATATGCTTAAAAATATCACAACCGACATAATGGATTGATTGAGTAACATACAGGGCAGACCATCCAGTGAATCACCACTTAGAACAGTATAGTTTTTGAAAATTCATTATACAGGGTGTCCACTCCTATCGTGGACCAATAGCTAATTTCTTAACCGTTAGAGATAAGCATATAGTTCATTTGGGAAAAAATCTCTAAATTACGAAAGGAATTTTGGGTCTATTCAATGTTTTTCAAAAAATCAAATTTTGAAAAAGTTACGAAATTTAAATTTTTATACAGCCCCCCAGTCATATCAATCATATTTAGTAAAACATTCTTGACACTGTAATGTTTAAAACAAAAAAAAAATCACTCTTCTACCACAAAAATTGACCGAGTTATGACGTTTTGAAAAATCAAGATTTTGAAGGATTTCGCATACGGTCCCTTCAGCGATCTCTCGATGACGTCATGAAATAATGCAAAATCTTGATTTTTCAAAACGTCATAACTCGGTCAATTTTTGTCGTAGAACAGTGATTTTTTTTTAGTTTTAAACGTTACAGTGTCAAGAATGGTTTACTAAATATGATTGATAGGATTGGAAGGCTGTATAAAAATCTAAATTTCGTAACTCTTTCAAAATTTGATTTTTTGAAAAACATTGAATAGAGCCAAAATTCCTTTCGTAATTTAGAGATTTTTTCCCAAATGAACTATATGCTTATCTCTAACGGTTAAGAAATTAGCTATTGGTCCACGATAGGAGTGGACACCCTGTATTGTTAAAACTATATCATGTGGTAAATGGCAGTAAAATTATTTTAATTGATATTGTAATTATTTTCAAAAAAATGTGAAAACTTCCGTGATTTTTTGTTTGATTGAAATGAAAAAAAGAAAGGCATCGACCTAGTGAAGAACACTCTCAACCGGTGAATAAATGCAGCATTTTCTAGACTTTTACTTTTTAGAAGTACGTTAGCACTGAAAATTCATCTGAGAAAAAGTTTTAAAACCTTATATATTAAAAAAAAAAAAAAAAATGTTTATTCACTGTGGGGTTATCGTTTTGTTTTGACCGATTTGGTTATTCAAAACTGCTCCGAGGTAGAAGTTTCCGTCTGGTTGAGATTTTACTTAAACTTTTTAATTATATTCCAACTTCAATCAGATAAAAGCAACATTTCTTGTTTTTGAAAACGAAATTAAAGTAAAATTCACAAGAACAGAGATAACTAGCCAAATGTGATTCTTTTTCACTTTCGCTACATTTGACGTCACGCATTGTTGTAAATACAAAAACCGCGATCGGTCCGCGAATCTATCGCATACCCCGAAGTGTATTATCCAGCCGAGTTCATCTCTCAGTGGGCCAATAAATCTTTGCGGTCTAGCAGAGAGGGAGGGTTTGAAAATCCGTTTGGGGGACCTGTCCCAGAGGGGAAGGGGTGCAAAAAGTGTAGAGGGCTCACTCCGGAAAACAATCCTGGGCTCAAAAGGTTTGCATCCTCCATCATCCATTATGAACGCCACATCTGTAGAGTTGCCAGGCCTCCATTCCTAAACTCATCCATTATTCAAAAGTCAACGTTTGGCGTTAATCTGACCGCAAAATAGTATTCTCAAGTACACTGACGTGTGTATGAATTTTAAATAATATGTATAGCCAATGATCGGGGTTTTAATTCTTGAACCGAATTGACGATTAATGTTTTTGGGAATGCAATGAGAATTATTTCATGTGTATGAAGAGTTTTTTCCAATTAATGTTTTTGGGAATGCAATGAGAAGTGTTTCGTGTGTGAAGTGTTTTTTCCAATTAGTTCTCGAAAACTATTTTCAGAACGAAAAAATAAATAAATGATATATGCAAATATTAACTACATTTAAAGGAATAAAACGACATAAAATCCATATTTGTTATCAAGAAACAGAACAATGTAATAACTAAAATAATTAAGTACCTTTGTTCTTAAATGATAAAAGGGAAAACACAACATTGAAAAGATCAAATAAGCCGGAATACTGCAAACATGTGCGGCAGGAACGCCTTTTGCAATGCAAAAAATGTGAGCTTATGAATGCAAAGACATCCGGAAAAAGCAACAGGAACAAAAGTAAACACCTTGAAAAGCAAACAAAGCGATTAACCGTACACCAATGCGAAAATTATAAAGCAATAAAGAAACAATAGATATGCAAAAATTGATTAGAAGTTTTTTACCAGATCCGAAATAAACAAGAGAAAGAATTCAATTGACGGAAAGCGGAATTCAATTGGCGGATACGAGGGAGGGGCGATGGGGGCGATCGCCCCTCCCTTGAGGGACTCTTCTCCAGCAGTTTATCGACTTTGAAGTTCGAAAAAGACAATTTTAGATTATCTTCGATGATACTATGAGAAGTGGTTGGGATTCGGGGCTCTGATCTGGAATTTTTTCGAAATTGAAGACCGAAACATTTGTAATTAACATGTGTTAATAAGGTTATGTGGTAAATAGGGGGGTGGGGTGTCAAGTAGAAAAAAAAATCAATCGCCCCTCCCTTGGAACATTTTTGGATCCGCCCTTGGCGGAAAGTTAAGCCAAAGAGCTAAAATATAAAAACAACAAGCTAAATAACCGCGAACCTTTTCAATAAATTTAATTTAACTTCAAAAAAAAAAAAAAAAAATCGTGAGCTTGAAGAACATTTTTGTTACTTAAAGGTCTAAAACAACAAAAAACTAAAAAACTTTTTTTCAACTGTTATATTACATGAATAACAATTGAAATAAAGTTTGGATCCTGCTGATGATTTTTTCCTGCTACTCAATGTAGTAAAACTTCTGCTTTATTTGTTCTGAGAAAAGAGACGAAAGCAAATCGACTAATTGGGTGAATTTAATGATTTTGCCTTTTAAGCTGGCTAATACGAAACAGTTCTTTTTAGTGCTATTTCGAATCGATGTGGATTATTATTAGTAATGATTATTTCATCATCCACACAGCCCAAGATTTGCTTAAATGTTATTTTTGCCTGTATCCAGGGGCGCCCCCCCCCCCAAAAAAAACCACAACCCTCTTGTGCTTTTTATTTTTAATTTTACCCCTCTTCAAAAAAATTTAAGAACATTTATTTATGTTTTTTAAATTATAACTATTTATTTTTAAAACATTAATTTTTTAAAAGTACTAATTATGCGCAGAATATAATCGCTTTTTTTCCCTTCCAGACATTCTAAGCACACACACGCACACAAAAAAATAAATAAATAATAAAGAACTAATTAAATTAAAAAAATAAATTAATGAATAATTTAATTTAAAAAATCAGTAAATATTTTAAATAAAAAAATAAATAAGTTAAATAAAGAAATAAATTAGCTTAAAAAAATTCTCCCGCAAAATGTTGATGCCGCCAACTTGCGCCATAATCCACCCCCCCTCCCCTGTGGGCACCCCTGCCTGTATCCAACTTAACTTTACAAGCTTTTTTTTGAAAAAAAAATTGAAAAGTTATTACTACTTAGGTTGTTGAAAAACAATTAACTAATTTGCGTGTTTGTTCTCAAGCTAATGAAAAGCGTATCAAATTTCAGAAATTTTTTTGACTTGAAGGGTGAAAGAGGAAAGCGTGGTCTACTTTTTGTTAAGAAAAATCAAGAAATAAAAACTAGTTAAGTACACACTTTATTTTTGTATGTTTTCCCGAGAACTTCTTTCTTTTTTCCCTCGTCTTATATACTCTTTTCAAACTCTCTCGTGGGTTTGTTTTTATAGTGTTATTTTGTTTTTCAAAACGTGACTGAATGTATCTAGTAGAGGATGTTTATTTGCACTTTTTAACCCGCCGCACCCCTAAAAAGGGACAAAAATCTCGGCTACGCACCTGCTGTCGCGAAATTCTCACGACTCACAGTAGCAGGTTGATCGGTTTCTTACGCGCCCCATTTGAAACGGAAAACTAAATGGGGGGTAGCGCCGCTGCCGCTTCCTCGGCGACTGCTGTTGGCCACTTAATCACCTCCATTCTATGAATTCCATTTTTTCCCTCCCTCCCGTCTTGCGCAACAATGGTTAACCCTCGAAAAATAGCTCCCCCTCCCCCGACAATGTCGAGTAGTTATACCAAATGTTCCTCCGTTCGAAAAGGGGGGCGGTCCATATCGAAAGGGAATTCCGCCGACTCGAAGAGCACCCAACTCTAGCAGGTTGTTCGACCCTTTTTGTCACCCCCTTTTTTCAGTTCGAGTCTACAACTCATTTACGGCTCTTTCAACGTCTCTTCCGACTTCCGAGGGTGGGGCAAGGAATGTCTGGGATTTTTCGGGGATCCAGACTAAATAAAGTGGTGGGAGACGCAGGATTAATTGGATCAGCGTGAGAATCTGCAACAGATGGCATGATCCCGAAGACTAGGTTTCTCGGATTTCTTGAAAAACGTGTTGTTTGAGAAAATATCCGTGTTAGCTGAGGTATCACGGCGGTGTCGTCTCGTAAATTGAGGCTCAAATGAGGGATCTCAAGAACTTGATGTTTTAGTAGCTCTTTATGTTTTCCCTCCTCTCTTTCTCTTTTTCATGTTCGGAATAACTTGGTTTTAGTTAGATCGACCAGTGAATGAACATCTAAATGCAATTTCAGTTAAAAAAATTAAGCATTCGAACATTGACAGCAAAATCATTTTATATGATAGTAGGAACTGTTTTTAAAGTTAAAAGAATCCCATCTCTTTTCTTTTTTTCTTTTTTGTTAATTTTTTAAGTTGATTTAGTTTTTTAAGTTTAATTTCATCCCCAATCAGTGGATAAACACAACATTTTCTTGTTGATTTTTTTTTTTTTTGAAAATTGATTTTAAAATATGCAATCATTCCTCAAAGAAAAATTTCGTAAAGAAAAGCAGTTTCAATATTCTAAAGTATATAATAGTAAAAGTTGCTAGGATGTTTTAGAAATCCAATGTTGCTACTTGTCTGAGCAACTACCTCACTTACCAACAGATTTTTCTCAGAGCAGTCGGTGGTCGCTTCATAGAAATTTCACTACACATCTTTTTATATGCAGATTTTTTTATTTAATTTTTTTTTTTTTTTTTTTTTACAACTATCCAAAGTTTCCAGCATTCACGTTTTCAAACTTCTCGAACCAAAACGCTTGTGTAAAACTGAACAGGGTGTGGTAAAATTATGTTACATGAAGGAAATGAGTGTCCTGTGAAACTGCAAATAAAACTTTTTTTAACAGCATACTTCAAGAAAGGGTGATAAACCGACAATAACAGGATATCATGTGGTGTCCGTATGACTCATTTTTTGCCATACCCCTTTATTCAACTAATATGTTTCGTGATTCATTTATATATTTTCTCCCTCACCATTTGAAAAAGAAATGATATTTCTCCAAACAACTGTTTTTGTTAGATTCTGTCCATCATGGAAGTGTATGCTGCTCGAAAACAAAACATTCCCTCTTCAGTAAGAAAGAGGGAAATTCTTTGAGAAATTGCTGTTTATAGATTAACCTTTTGCAGTTAAGGTAAACCTTGCTCCCGTTTTCTTATTACTTTAAACGTCTTTCATTCTTGTTTTTATTCATCAGGCAATTTTTTTGGACGTGGAAAAATATTTCTGAATTTCAGCTTCTATTAACACTTTTAAAAAGATTTTTTTTTTACTTTTTGAAAGCATTTCCGTCAACGGAAACTTATTTTTTTTTCTTTGTAGCAGATGTTCGAAATCCTTTTTACTGTTCAGATTGCATTTACAGACCATAGAGGCCCAAGTAGCACACTTCGTTTTTTAAAGGTTGAAAAATGGTTATTAACGTTGTAACAACCGCTTAAAAACGTTTATAAAACGTTTAAAGGTTATTTGTGCTACCTGGGGGTCGACCGTCATTTTTACTCTACAGAATAATGCATAATGTGTGTATGATAACTCATTTGAAAGATTTATTTCGCAAATGATTTATTCACAATATGAGTTTCAGTAGAAAATGTATTCGTTATTCAGAATAAACGCTTTTAGAAAAGAACTCTATCTGCAAATTGGAGAAGATGAAAGAGGCAACAGAAGCACATCTACTTCTCCTTCGTACGAAACTCTTATCAGACATCCTGATGAAGTGAGGAAGTTTGACAGATTCAGCTGAAAATAAAAGACAACAGAACATTTGAAAAGTGATAGAAAATAATAATTATAATATAATTTATTATAATAAATGATATATTATAATAAATAATATATATTTTTAAAAATTGTATGAATGATGGTCGACCATCATAACCTGGCGTTTACCAGGCGGTTGAAAAATTGAGAGAACAGCCGAAAATGTAAGAAAATAGCTAGTTGTAAGCAAATTCAGCAGAAGATACTAGCTGACCCGTGCGAAACTTTCGCACTTGACAAAATAATAATAATAATAATAATAATAATAATAATAATAATAATAATAATAATAATAATAATAATAATAATAATAATAATAATAATAAACACACCTTTGAGAAAGAATGCATATAATGGCGGAAAATTGGATTAGAATTCTGCTACAGAAAAAACCTATTAAAATATTTTTTGTTCTAGATTCGATTACTCCTTCCCTCCCCATTATAGGCACAACACTCTACCAACCGTGTCGAATTTTAAAGTTCGGATGCTATTTATTAAAGTTATGTGTCATTACAACAGAAAAACAGCAAAAAAAAACCTTTTTTTTTTGACTTTTCGTCTGTTCTTCGTCAGTAGCCGGTACAATAAGCTTTAAAATGAGGGGTAAATCATGAAACTTGATTTAAAAAAAAAAAAAAAAAAAAAAAAAAAAAAAAGATCTGGTTTGGTTCCAGAAAACAGACTAGAGAAATAATGTATGAGGTACTTGTATCTAAACTACATTTTTGCACTTTAGTGTTTTTTCTTTTTATTATTATTTCTTATTTTTTTTATTAATGATTAATTTCCTGTTAACATTTCGCCACAATTCGAATAAACTATTTATTAATTAGTTACATCCAAAACTTATTTCCTATAATTTAAAAATTCTATACTGCAAGGTGCAAGATAATACGACATATTTCAGGAGGTCGTTGCGTCACGGCGCCAGCTGTTACCAAATCGCGAACTCTCTGACAGAAATCCCCTCTCCATTTTTTTAAAAAAAGCATCCGATCCTGAAGTAGCCGCAGAGGATTCATTTTCAAGTGGACCAGCCCCATCAACATATCGGCGCCCCTAGATTCAAACAAACCTAATGAAATTAGGCTCCCAAAACACTTGAAGACCTGACAGTGCAATGAAAAGGAGCTTCAAAAATCGACAGCGCGGTTCAGGGGAGGTTCGAACTCAGCGGGATTTGATACTGCAGGCGATCGTGGTTTTTAATCCCGTTGAATAGTTCGCTCCTTTGGAGAGGAGCGCCGATGTTGGGAGTGATGATCCAATTATATTTATTTCATTTTTAATAAAACGTTTAGATGGCTCCGCGGTGAAAAGTATTCATTTAACCACAGATGTGGTTTCGGTGCTTTGCTTTGCGCTTCCTATTTCTCGGGCTATGGGGAAAAAGAGGAAAATAAATAAATACTGTTTTATTTTGCCTTATTTTCTCTTACGAAACCAGAGGCGCACCCAGGTTTGTTTCCTGGGAGAGGCTAACAGTCCCCCCCCCCCCCGTCAAGAATTCTGATAAATCTTCAGAACGAAATGTTAGAGACGTTAAGGGAAGGAGGAGGGTGACTTTAAAGGGGCTCAAGGGCTATCCTTGGAAATTTTTTGACACAGAGTCTCTAAAGCCGCAATTTTGAATTGTTTTTGGTGATCACATGGGTTGTGGAAGGGAGATTCCGTAGCTCTCTTGTTCTTTGAAATTGAAGTCCCAAAACTTCATCTTAGGCTTTCTTTGGACCAAACTGGGAAGAAAGAAAAGTAAGTGACAGTCCTTTGGAAATGTTTGGGATTTGAAGTCCTGGAATTTTTCTTTTTAAAGTTATCTATGGTGAAATTAGGAACTGGGTTGAGGCTTAACGGGAGGGGGGGGGGGGTCTCCTGGGAAATTTTCAAAATTAGAGTCCAAAAAGCGTAATTTTAGGCGCTCTTTGGTTTTCTCAAAGGGTTCGTTTCACGCTCCTGGGAGAGGCTTAAGCCCGTTAGCTCCCCTCATGAGTGCGCCACTGTACGAAACCATTAAAAATCTTTATGAAATGCACGCATTTATTCTACATTCTATCTCAAAAAATAAGCACGAATTAGTAGTAAACTCAGCACGACGCGAGAAGCAGAACGATTACTGTCACCTTTGAGCCAGTCCGGATAACTTTATATCACTGCGTACTTTTTATAGCATTGTGTGTTTTAAACTCGTAAAAAGCAGAAATCTTATTTTATGACCTTGGGAAAAGAATGCAGCACGGAGATTTCATTTTTTAAAAGTTAATTATTAAATTAAAAAAAAAAAAAAAAAGAAATGAAAACCGACCCTGATTGCCGACCTCATATTGAAACGAACTTCACTGATAAAACAGCATTTTAAAGTCAAATATATAAAATTGTTTTCTAGAGGATAAACACGGGAGAGGAAAGATGATACTTGCTAAAAAATTGCTAGTCGCAAAAGCAGAATAAAGAGGGAAAATTGATTTTTTTTAAATAGATTTTTGTTTAAGTATTTTAACTGTTAACAAATAGCAACTGGCAACAGATAAACATTTTAAATAATGGAGTTTTCTTTCCGTGTCCAGCCGACAGTGACATTGGTTTCCAATTGCGTACATAAAGGCTTAGCCGCATTTGCTAAAAAACGTTATAATTCAAGTTCTGTATGGGTCATTTTCACCATATGCTTACATTTCAGAATTTTTAAGTAATTTTTTTAACTTGCTATTTCCTTTTAGAATTACTAACAGATGTTTTGTCACATATTTTAGGTGCGTGTAAAAGTAATTGGTTGTACACTTTGATGCATTATTAAGTATTCAAATGCTGTGTAAAACTTTAAGTTGCACGGGAAATTGTTTTCTGTTACCATACGAAATCAATATGAAATCTCACTTTTAAACTATATCATAGCGCCTAGAACCAACTTCATTTGAAATTTTTGCGTCCCTGAAGCTTAAAACGATGTTTGTAAATATTAAAATATTGATCAAAAATTGTATGGTAACGGACTTAACATTTGGTAACGGATTTGACCAGTAATGGACTTGACATTTCAACCAAAATATCAAATTATGGCTAGGTTGTCGAATTTAAAAATTGAACAGCAATATGCATTTTTTTAGAGTTGTATAATAAACAATATTTCAGGGTAAAAGTTGAGAAAAAGTAAACATTAATACTAAAATCTTTGGTAACAGACTTGACAAAGAATAAAAATACGCACCTAGAAGAAATCTTGTGCGAAACGCCACAGCAATACTTCTCGACTCAGGAAAACAAAATGGTACGAAATAGTTACATCACTAGTTTGTTAAGTTAACTGAATACGTGTTACCATCTTTTGACTGCAATAAATACCTTTTTTAGCTAAAATAATGTTAGGGTAACGGACTTGACAAGAACTCCCGGACAAAATATATTCATACATTTCTGAATGAAAAAAAAATATTATTGTCAATATTTATTATGAATATCATATACTAATAGTCAATGTATAAAAATAATTTGTTGTGTATACTTTTTTATACAATTAAGTATATAAAAAAATAGTTGAACTTGCGAAAATTGGAAATAGACAATCGTTTTTGTGTTTTTGACTTGATTCTCTTTTTTAAAGACTTGTATAAAAATAAATAAACAAATGTCAATAATTTTTCTAGTGATAGAATTTTTTTGGAGGGGGGTATTTCTTGCAGAAAATAATTGTTCATATTGAATTTAAAGTATAAGTCATTCTTCAAACTCGTATTTTTAACCTCCGGACAGCAAATGTAAGCAAATTTTTAAAATGACCCATATAACACAGAACTTCTAAACACATTCTATCAGAAGCAGGATTTTTTTATTTCTTCTGCAACGAGTGTTTTAAATTTTCAAGTACGTTTTCCCTTCAAAAATCGCGAAAAACGTTTTAAAGGTTTTAATTTATATCTTCGTTAATTAATGTCACCCGAAGACGCGACTCTAAATGATGGTACAACAACAAAATTAACGTATGAGGCGTTTAGGTTTAAAACCAGCTCAGTCCATGATTTTTCAATTCCGTGACGCATTTCCTGCGATAATTATTTGTTTTCCGTATCACCGTTTCGGCAATATTATCATTTTTTCAATCCATCAGTTAGTTAACAGAATACTGCTATGCGAAAAGACAGATGAATACAAACCCATGAATCAAGCCCAGATCATATTTCCAGAGATTGCGAGGGAATATTTGGGCTGCTGTAATATCCCGCAGATAAGGAGGGGGAACGAGGGGGGGGGGCGGACCCTGAGGTGCTAGAGAAATAACTGCATTTTTGAAATTGGTGTGAAATTGACATTCTTGTGAAATTTCGACGAAAATTGACTTGTCAATATTTGTCGAAATCAGCTGAAATATCAAAGTCAGTAAAAAACATGTTTAAAACTGCTTACGGGCTTATCAAAATGCTAAAGTCGCATATCAGGTACATAACTCGAAATATTAGGTAACAAAATGAGATTAATGCAACTCATGGGGACATTACCACAGCTCCCATAAACTATTCAAATACTGGCATTTTATGTTATGTTTCTGGGAAAGCAGCGCGAGAAGAAAAGCAACAGATAGCTACACTAAAGGTAAAAGATTCAATATCTGCTTCAGTTTTTGGGAAACAGAAAGACATAAATTAAAATAAAATAAATCCCACTTTAAAGCAGCCAATGAAAAACCAGCGAAGCATCAGGTTCTATAGATTGAAAACAATAACTAATCCTTAAATGTTCATACAATAAAACAGCTTTTTTTTCCCTTCGTGAATGCGTTACATTTTATGAACGATCGAACATGATGTAATTGGGTTACAGAGAAAAACATTACAACTTTCTGTAAAATAAAATAATAAAAATTTAAAGAACGCCAGAAACCAACATGTTTAAATGAAACATCAAATTTAAATCAACCCGTTGCTTTTCAAAATGATAAAAAAAACTTCCCATATGCCGTTATTCCCTGCAATACAGCGTCCGTTGAGCGTTACCCATCAACTAACCATATCCTCGTGTCTCCAATTTACAGACACGTGCCGAATCAGCTTCAACTTGCTGATATGATACGCTACGGCGTGTGGCTATTGTATGATTTCCTGCGCTTCAGAGTGAGATAAGTCAAGAGCTGCTTCAACAGATGCACTGCAAAATGCAGAACACCGACAATGTGTCGAACATAAAGGAAAGTGAATTTTCAGGAGTTTTTATTACGGTAGTTAAAATAAAAATTTTTACTCTTATTAAACCTATGCACTTTATTTTCGGGTGCTGTTTTAAGATGGAATTTATGAGGGTGTTATAGAAGCAGCATTCGTTCAAATTGAGTCAGTTGCTGATGAACCGGGAACCGGGTCCAGTAATAATCATTTCGGGGAAATAAATATATTTTTTACATGGAAGAAATTAAGTCAACAACGGTTTTGAAATCATTATTTGATAGGAAAATCAAATCAGAGTTTTGTTTCGGGGAGGATTTTAACAAACACATTTTTGAGAAATCTATGAGATCAATCAAATTTAATTTGTTTCCAATTAGGAATGCACCGATAAGCCAATTGGGCTGTTACCGAATACCGATTAATCGGCTGTTGATAATCGGCAGATTAATCGGCTAAGTCGATTAATGATAAGGATGATTGTTTTTATTACTACCAATTTCACCATCACTGTTTTTTCTTTCTTTTACAGTTAGGAGTTTAGAAATAGTCAGTAATTTATTTCTGAGCAACGTTTTTTTTTTTTCCTTTTTTTCAATTTTCCCAATATAATTTCAAACTTCTTAGAACCACTTTTCATATTATTTCCAATAATATTACATTAACACACTGTTAATTACGTTAACTAAACATGAAAATTCAAAAAAACAGGGGGATCTGTGGTGAGCACTCCAATTTAGGAGTATTTTTAATTTAAATTTTTGAATTATTAGTAGCAATTTAATTCAAGACTTTTATTCTTTGCGAAAATTAGAGGTTATCTAAAAGCACTATGCAAAGGAGAGGAGTATCGACAAATGAAAAATGTTGCAACGTTGTCCAATGTGTATATTTATCTAAAATACAAGAATTAATTTATTAAACACTTTATATCAACTGTGAGGATTATTATTACTGCTGATAAAATCTTAGTACTTTAATAATTAATATCAAAAAAATATTTTTTCCACCGATTAATCGGACGGATTTTGCCGATTATTAATAATCGGCAAGTGGCCGATTAATTGGTACTGCCGATTAATCGGCGCTTCCCTATTTCCAATATTCCGTTAATTTTTGTTACATTTTAGATCAATGGTGCCCAAACTTGTTTTAGTGGTGGTCGGCAACTCTTCCCAAGTAGCACACTTCGTTTTTTAAAGGTTGTAAAATGGTTATTAACGTTGTAACAACCGCTTAAAAACGTTTATAAAACGTTTAAAGGTTATTTGTGCTACCTGCCCAGGTAGCACAAAAAACGTTTAAATGTTTTATAAACGTTTTTAATCCGTTGTCACAACGTTAATAACCATTTTACAACCTTTAAAAAACGAAGTGTGCTACTTGGGTGGGTTACTAAGATAAATATCGCGGGCGAGAGAACATACACAAAATTAAAATATTTAAAAATGACAAGGGAAAGATCCTGAAAAAAAAAGGAAATTGCAAAGCATAAATTGTTATCTTTAAAACATGCTTTATTTATTGGTACGAAGTTTCCATTTGTTATTTCAGAGACCAATTAAAGCACCTGGAAACAAAGAGGTGTAGGATCAAAAATTTAAAAAAAGGAGGTAAACTAGTGTAAATAATAGAAGAAAGTGTTGTCAGTTTTGGGAAAAGAAATAGTACTAATAACTCTGGTTAGAGGTACTGCTATACACCAGGACTTAGAGAAACTTTTCAATGAAAGCGTACCAACTGTTTTAAGTTTATACACGCTTTACTCTAAACTTTAAAAAATCGGTTTACATCTCTTCACTTCTCATTGCCTCATTTATATTGTCTTAAACTATCAGGAAAGTTCTTAAATGTTAAGTAATCGAGTAACTAGGCAGCACTCGATTCACATACAGACTGCAGCTTTCGTCATAATTATGTTTTTTCCCCTCAAATCTAAAAGCATCGATTCAGAAAAAATCTCAAAAGAAAAACATCGATCTTTCGAATACGTCGCATCATTAATGAGTTCTTTGCAATTGAGAAATACAATAATCTAAAAAAAAAAAAAAACTTATTTAAGCAGAGACCTTGATTGCACACCAATGTGAAATCGATCCATCACAATTAGGCTAGATGGGTAAGGGATTATAAAGTTTTGTGGTGTGTCCATTACAGAGACTGGATTTATATGACAAACATACGCAGACAATCATCAGGTTAAATTTTTTAAAATTCTAGGTTAACATGTTTGATGGTTTGACTTTGAATGCTTCAATTGACACGGACACCAGGTTTGACCCTATTAGTGCGGTTATTTTCCTCCTTATGTGTACTTTTCCGTTAAAAACTCAATTGTTGGTCAAAAAAGCTTTAAACAATCCCAATGCAATTATTTTGGCTTTGTTTTAGTGAATGTAGTTGGCAAAAAAAAAAGCATCATACATTGAAATTACATGAAATCGATAATCAGTCAGCGAATAATTTAAAATAAGTAATATAAAGAAAGTCGAGAAAAGCATTACAGGGCCATTCCAGCCTTACGTATGTGACTTTTTGACACCATTTTTTTGCAAATAACAATAAAAACCAGGACTATATTTTTTATATATTTCTTAGTGGTTGCTGTTGGAGTAACAGAAGATATGCAAAAGTTGTAATGCGGCGTTATTTTTTTCATAGGACAATTTTGAATTTTTTAATAAAATTTTAAATACAGCCTTACGTGTGTGACTCGGAAAATCTGAAAATAAGCTATACCTCATATTATTTTGTAATTTCCTGTGAAGTTTTAAAAGATAAATGAACGGTGATTTTTGTGCATGTGTCTAAGTATACTAAGTAAGTATTCCACATATATTTTTTTTTTCTAAACTTCGTAGAGTAGCAGTAAAAAATTTTTAATTTGCTTTACGTGTGTGACACTAGAGCCTTACGTGTGTGACCGCGTGCAGCATGTCTTCATTTTGAAGTGAATTCAACTTCCACAACTGATAATTATAGCTATCAGCATTATATATGTGTCTGTATGCCTTTACCCCCCCCCCCTCCCCCCGCCATCCCCCCACTCTTCTAATATTTTTTGAGTGAGCAGTCCGATTTGAACAAACTTTTTTTTGTTCGAAAGATCTCGGCGAGGAGACCTCATTCTCATATTTGACTTTTAGATTTGAACAATTTTTCGTTCAACTTTGAACCGTTCAAACAACCTGTCCCCCGTTAACAACTTTTGAGTAAACAGTCCGATTTGAACTTTTTTTTTTTGTTCTAATAATCTCGACGAGGATAAATAATTCTCACATTTAATATTTTGGTTTAAGCACTTTTTTGTTCAACTTTGAACCGCTCAAACAACTGGTTCCTCGCTAATTACTTTTGAGTTAAACAGTCGGGCAATTCCATGATGTCGGACGTAAAAAATGAAGAAATATTTTTCAGTTTTAGTTCCATTTATCAAATATAAACTGAATAGAAATGATTAAGTTGGTATTCAAAATACTCGTTACATCATAATGAATAAAAAATCATGTTAGTTTTTTAAAATAGATCTCTTAAATAGAAATTAAGAAGATTTAAAGAGTTGGTGTCGGACGTAAACGCACAAATAGTAAAATTGGAGATTCACTTACAATTTACAGAAACTCTGCGAATTGGCTTACATTTTAATTTCAAAAACAGCTAATATGGATAGTATACTTATGATTGAAGAATATTTTACAGTTTTTTAATGATATTGTTTTGAATAAAATTAACTTGGAACTACTTTTACCTTGGTGTCGGACGTAAATTTGTGGTGTCGGACGTAAACTCTTCGAATTGAACCTAAACCTTTGTTCTTAAATGTAAATACATGTCAACGATTACAGTTTTAAATAAGAAAATTAGCTTAACTTTTATTCCTAGGTCACACATATATATATTTTTTTTTACATTTAAAAGGGTTCATCAAATTTAAACTGCCCCCTTTTTCCTGTAGGGATCGGAGGACGAATACGTTTATAATGTCCCGTAATTTGTAAAATATTTTGTCCTCATTTCTTGGCCATTTAAAATAGCCTTTAGAACTATGCATGACTGATACAAAGTAATTTGCAATTTTTTTGGTGATACATCCAAGATAAAGCTTGGCATCATGCATTACCACAACCCAGTCATTGATGTTTACTGTATCAAGATCTGCAGATTCTTCGATCCCGGAATTATCCGATTCTGACATAGTATATTGATACTGTTCTTAATTTGGTTATTACGTGATATGTCACCAATTTGATCTTGATTGTGTCCAACTGATTTGAAAAAATGAGCAGATTTGATGTTCGGAATATGGAAAACAGCTTTCCAGTGCTGACGCAAATGCTTTGTATCTATGTGTATATCTTTTGCTGGAATATACTTAAAATGCATATCGTCGCCACCATGCTAAACTAACAAATGTGAAAATTTGTACTTTTCAGGAGAGCCAAAACACTGCATTTAACTTTTTCCCACACGGCGTATTTGGTTGTTTTAAATTTTTTAACTTTTATAGATATCTTTAAGTGTAAAACTACCGTTCGTAGGTATCATTTCAATTTTAATTATTTGTAAAATTTGAACTTGAAAAACGCGATTTTTCACATTCGTTAGTTTAGCATGGTGCCGACGATATTTGGATTTAAAAGTGCTGCAACTTGAGAAAATTGCTCCGCTTTTGTCACCGTCATTTTTCCTGCTTTAACGCGGCGCCAAACGATTTTTTTCACAGTGCTCCTATGGCATCAACGACCATCAACCAGCAAATATGAATATTAATCAGAACACTAATAAAAAAATGTAAGCATCCACTTGTACTAATCCAACTACGAAATCCATGTGTTCTAACTCTTTGCGAAACAGAATACAGGTAGGTTGTGTTGTGATGATCTAGCCTTTAAAACTTTAGATGAATACTTAGAGTTGTGTTGCTGTTTTTTTCAAAGCAATAATATGTATATAAACTTTTTATTAATTCAAGAGTTCCCAGAACAACTTAAAGGCATTGTAATTGTCTTAATATAAATGTCGCATGAGGAGAAAAAATCTTTTAAAGTAGTTTTTAGTTTTTAGTAATCTTTTAAAGTTTTTCTGAAGTACAATTTACTATTTAATAAGTAAATTTAAAGTATATGTATGCACAGTAAAGTCAAAATTATTTTTTTTAATCCTGTTTCACTTTAACTTTGTAATTAAAGATAAAATATGGAGAATCACAGTTGTAAACAAGTGCTATATACGGAATGTAACAGTGTCGGACGTAAACGGTGTCGGACGTAAAAAAATTATTTACGTCCGACACCTAGATTTTAATTAAAAATATTTACTTGTCACAAAATGTTAATAGGTTACATCGATGAGACCAAAGATCTTACTTTGTATACGAAGTTAAATGTATGTAGCTTTAAAATTATTGGCCCAGCATAATTAATCGTACATTTTGGTGTCGGACGTAAAACACTTAATGTGCCCCATGGGAATTCTGTCACAAATAAAAATGAATTATATTCTCACACATTTTTGCAACATCACCTGCTGTACATTGAATATTTAAATAGTTATTCGTCTTAATTCATAATTTTAGTATGTATATTTTGGAAAAAACAGAACTTCTTTGAGAGTCGTCAAATATACTTTGAAAACGCTTTGGATGTTGACCTTAGTTTGAGCTCTTGTAACTTAGTCAAAACTTAAGTTATCAAAATTTAGACGTGAATTTCAAAATAAACAACTCTTGACCTTTAAAATGATACCTTGTTTGTTTAGAAATATTAATTTTGAAAATTTGACCATCTGGTTGACCTTATCGTGGAATTGCCCAGTCAGATTTAGAACAGTCTAACTTTTTTTGTTAGAAAGATCTCGGCGAGGACAATTCATTCTCATGTTTGACTTTTCGAATTGCCCCCCCCCCCCCCTCACGTACCCATTATCTTTCGGATGAATATTTTACCAAATTTGAAATTTGAAATTGGCAAACGGGAAAGTAGGCTCGTTCAGTTCCGGACGGAACCACTTGTTTAATATTTGATTTTTTGCCCTAAACGAAAGATCTGATTTTGTTGGACAACGCCGCTAGTAAATAATTAAATTGCAAAGATGTGTTCACAAAATAAAGAATGAAGACGAAATTAATTATCATTTGTATACGAATTATATATAGGTTATTTTAAAATTTATTTATATAACATGTTACATGTAATCAGAGGAAATTAACAAAAAATTTTAAATTAAAAGAATCGGTTCCTGGGAAAGTTTCTTAAACAAAGACCTGACTCTTAACCCTTCACTGCAGGATTTTTTATATTTTGATGAAAAAAGTCATATGTTACCTTTTAATAACTCTGAGTTCAGGAAAAATGAAGAAAAAAAATTATCTTAAAAATGTGCACCAAAAATGATGTTTTAATTGTTTGTTCTACATATGGCACAAAGCACATAGCATATGCTTTGTATAGCGATAAGTGTAATAATCTACAATGTGTTTTGTGCCATAAGTGGTACAAACAAATTTGACACTAAGTGTATTTAAACATTTTTAGAACAAAGGAAATAATGACTAAACACACTTCTAACGGAAATGCAGACAATCTTTTTTTCAAAAGCAAGAACTGTAATACCTAGACTAGTGCAACTAACTAGTGCATAAACATCACACTAAACTGTTATAGCAATGTTCCAGAAGGGGCGTAAAACTCAGTTTAACAGCATTTAAAAAGTCATTGGAATATATGAGGGTTTATTTGGTTTGTGCCAGATCTGGCACACCGTGCAGTGAAGGGTTAAGGTAAACAATTCAAAAAGCCTTACGTGTGTGACAGCTTTTAAAGAGCCTCGTTGAAACGTTTCTGCCGAATGGATGAAGATGTAAATCAGGTTACAGGTGTTATGTATCAAGTTAATTTATGATATGAGATAGTTTTCTTTTAGTCCCCTAATTAGACCTTGGGGGAAAACTTTTCTTTCTTTTGCCTTACGTGTGTGACCAAAAAAAAGTAACCTGCATATTTTGAGGGGTTAAAAACTTATGAAACACTTTATTACAAAAAATATGAGATATAATCATACTAAAGGATCTGAGTTCATGATATTTGATAGTTTTTCCAGAAAAAAATTGATTATTAGGTGAAAAAAATTCTCTTACATTTTTTCACAAACAATGCATTTTTTTTTTTTTTTGAATTTGTCTCAATGTTATTAAACAAGGCTAAAATATGAGAAAAGAAAAATTTTATCTTAAATTTGATGATGGAATCGAAAAGAGTAGATTTTTTTTGTCAAAAAATAAGGTTTGTTTTTGTATTATGGGGGGAAAAAAATTTGGTGTGTTAGGACCACTTTTCGTGGAATTGCCCTACATATTTGGAAACAATTTTAGACCTAATTGGATAACCATAACCTTCTCGTGTATTCTATGTAATAGTTTTTCTTCAGCAGTCAAATATTTGGCCAATCACAGGCCTCTGCCACGATTAGGCCAGTACCCTGCAAAAAAAAAAAATAATAATAATAATAATAAAAAATAATAATAATAAAATAATTTTGACATCTCGAAATTAAATTCTGTTTTTCGCAATGACGAATTGCGGTAGGTGCGTGCGCACTCCTAGAGTGCATGTGCTATTATCCGTAGCATTTATTTTTCAATTTTTGATCTCCAGAAAAGAAAAAAAAATTTCCACTAGAATGCCTAGCTTTAAATTGCATTTCGCAAAATATCAATTATCCAGTCTTTCAATGGAATGTTGATTTGAAGTTGAAACCATTTTTTATTATTTTTAACTAGATGAGGTGAAAAAACGGACTGCACGTGATTGCGCAAACAGCTGAGAGTAGCGTAACGCACTTGTATTTTTTTATACGATGGTTTATCTAACTTATAACGACGGATAGTTATTTCACATTTGACTTGTTTGAAGGTTCAGCTTACCTTTCCCACGGTATAGTAACAGGGGTCACTCCTCATCAAATTCACAAAGCACTCATCCTGACCATCTCAGATTTTTATGAAACTTTCCGAAAACTTTCTCTTTGAAAATTTGTGTGTAATTTCGAAAAATATATATCTATCATTCTTAGCTGATGACTAGTTTTCGAAATTCGTTATTATTATTTTTTTAAATTAAACTTGCCTTCGGTGATTTACAATGAACAAAAAGAAAAAGAAGTGATAAAAACAATTTTTGACACAAAAATTTAAAATTTTAACAGTTAAAATTTCTTGAGATAATTGATTTTGAAAATTTTAAGAAAAATAAATGATTTTCAATGCATTGTAATGACTACATTTAAACATCTTCTGAGTGGGACTATGGAGTGATGAGCCTTTACAGCAAATAATGTTGGACAGATTACATGTATTTCCATTTAAATCTCTTTTTTTCTTTTACTGCATTGTTAGTTTGTTAAAATAATACTGGAATATTTTTATTACAGTATGCATGTTTTTTCCTATTTTACATAACTAAAAAAACTTTTCATTTAACTTTTTCTTTCTTGTTTTTCTGTGTTCATTATAAGGCGTGTAAATTGCAACAGTGATTGTGACAATTTTAAAAGATAACATTTAATTGCTATTAAATAAATATGAAGTATATCTTAGACATTCATTACATATTTTTTATTTTAATGCTTGTATTTATTATTCACATAATTTCGAAATAGAACCAGTGATATTTTCATAAATTTGTAATTTTAGTAACGTCGTTATTTCATTCACCGGCCTTGAACTTATTCAGTAATGAACATTCATTCTTAGAGGGAAAGAGAGGGAAAAATATGATGTAAGGATATAGGGTAAATAACTAGTTATGGGCACCCAATCATTAATGACCAAGCTTGTCCTGTATTGTCAATATCAAGTTTGTAATCAATATTCCAGGAACATCATCAGTAGATTCTCAAAATAGCATCTTTCAAGAACACCCCACCTCATTTTCCACAAGCATAAATTTTATCTATTTTTTGGAAAAAATGTACGATAAGGAAAAGCTGCAAGTTTCTTTTCATTTATGTTTTTAAAGGGTTTCTTCTTTACGTGTGTATCAGATGTAGTTATTTTTGGGACGTTCTCATTTCTTATCCCCCCCCCCTATTATATAGGTGTATTTTGCCATTTATTAAGAAACTTAAGATCATTTAAAGCTGATGTGCCCATAACTATAGTCAAATTAAATTAAGTACAACACTGCAAAAAATAGATCTTTTTACACTATAATACAGCTAATTTTATAGTAACAAACTGTAAAAATTGCTAACTTTTCAGTAATAAACTGTAAAATTGCTAATTTTACACTAATAAACTGCACAATTGTTGCTTTACAGTTATAAACTGTAAAATTGAAAAATTTACAGTTTATTACTGTGCATTTTACAGTTTTAAACTGGAACCTCTGCTGCCAGCATTATACTGTTGTTTTTACAGTATAATACAGATAATTTTGTGGTAATGAACGGCAAAATTGTGGTAATAAACTGTAAAATTGCTGCTTTGCAGTAATAGACTCAAAATTACTAATTTTACAGTTTATCACTGTGCATTTTACAGTTTTAAACTGGAACCTCTGCTGCCAGTAATTTACTGTAAAACAACAATTTATTTTTTAGTGTACAGTTATGAACACATATGATCATAATTGCTTTTTGCGACATTCTTATCAAAAATTATTATTTGGCATGGATGATAAAAACATAAGCTAAATTTGGCAGACAATAAATAAAAAATGCAGCAATAAAATAGTTATATTTTATTTTACTTATTTATGTTATTATTGCTCAGAGAAATCTTTTAAAAACGATTTGTCAGTTATCCATTTTTAAATTTTAATATCGCTCGAATTAAGTTGAAATTTGATTATACTGTAGGAGAAACCAAAGTTTTAATGCAATGCAAAAAAAAGCTGTTGATTTTGCAATATAATGCTGGCAGCAGAGATTCCAGTTTAAAACAGTAAAATCACAGTAATAAATTGTAAAACTAGCTATTTTAGTTTATTACTGTAAAACTAGCAATTTCACAGTTTATTACAGTAAAATACAGTTTAGTAGCAATTTTACCATAAAATTAGCTGTATTATACTGTAAAAACAACAGTATAATACTGGCAGCAGAGATTCCAGTTAAAAACTAAAATGCACATTAATAAATTGTGACACTAGCAGTTTTATAGTTTATTACAGTAAAGTTAGCTATTTTACAGTTTATTACTGTAAAATTACTGTAAAATTAGCTGTATTATACTGTAAAAACAAACTATTTTTTACAGCGTGTTGTTAAGCGCTTTTTTGTGTATTTTCTAAAATCAGTAAATCTTGCCATTATGACAATTACTAGTTTTTAGCATGCCTATTACTAAACGAGAATGACCATAACTGATCAAACCAGTGTATTCCAATTTGTGTCAAACAAATATATAAATCATTGTTGAAAATAAATAAAAATAAACAGCTATAAAAGTCCAACTTCGAAGCTCTAACACCATGAGAATTAGTTTTCCCCATAAACTAGAACTGCAACATCACAGTTCAACAGCAATTCAAATTAAAAAAAAAAAATAATAATAACGATGCCTCAAACTAGTCATTTACCCTAGGTGATAGAGAGATGGTAGACGATTTAGAAAACATTATTTCTTGACTCACTGACATTATGTCTCTTCAATGAAAGTAATTCAGTAGATACAACCCTCCCCCTCCCCCAAACCGTCAAGATCAGAAACTGATAAGACTCATTAGACTTATATTAAGTGCATAAACAGTTATCTTCATTATATACTACAACAGAAACAACTAATTTATAATTACATATAAATTGAAATGCTATTGGATATATGCAGAACATTAAAAGCAAGTTTATATCATGGTTGCTTCATTACCAAAGCTTCCCACACCCATAAATCATATCAAGAGCTAAATTGTTCTAGCAGCATTTGTTTCATGAAGTGAACTGCAACCAGTCATTTGTATTTTGTTTCTACCTTATCACAGTAATTAAGAGCGCCATTAATCTTCGAAACCAGTTTCATACCAAGTTTCTCAAACTCTTCAATAGCGGGGAAATCAATTTCTCAAGTTCTCTGATACCCCCAGAGAGATTTAGGATTTTCGTGAGAAACATTGGAAAAAATTGAAAGAGGATGCCTGCTATCATTAGCGGAACAAAACTAAATTACAGAAAGATAGAAAAATGGAGATAAGTGTTGGTAAACGAATCCTTTGAAGCAGCTCTTTAACCTTCACATTTTAAAGAGGTATCCTAACACTGATCTCGTCAAGAATTAGGCTGCAGCAACGAGGGTGCAAACAATTTGCGCCCTTTTACCAAAACAATAAAATTACACCGCCTCCGCTTAGATGATTAATGATATCATTCTTTGTGAAACAAAAACTCAAAATTTCCATCTTTATGACTTATGGCTGAGACAAGTTGACTTAAGAGAGCTTCGGATATAATAGAAGGGGAGAATACGTTTCGTGGGTTGTCGATTACCTTGGGATAGTTACGATTTCCTTAAAATTGACAATAGCTGAAACGCTTTACGATTAATGACTGCTAACTTGAAATGAAATACATATTTACTTCTTTTAGTTAGATTGATTGTTGATATGAGTAATGTTTATCTTTCAACAAGTGATATTACTACGAGTGAAATATATGTTTAAATGAAAAAGAATGAATGAATTTCTTTTAAATATGTAATACCCTTTTTTCTTTCAAACGCATTCATGAGTGAACTTCACCAAGATTTTAGAATTTTATAAATTTAGATCAATTTTCTTTAACTTTCCATTTTTTTTTTTTTTAATTTTCTTGTTTTCCACTTTTGATAGTGAGTTGACTTATGAGAGCACCGGATCGTATAAAAAGGGGGCGAATGCGTTCCGTGGGTTGTCAATTACCTTGGATTAGTTACAATTTCTTTAAAATTAACAATTGCTGAAACGCTTTACGATTAATTATCGTTTACTTAAATGAAATAAATATTAACTTCTTTTAGTCAAATTGATTGTCGATATGAATAATGTTTCGTTTTCAAAACGTGATATTACTACGAGGGAAAGAAATGTTTAAATAAAAAATACTCAGAGTCCGACTTGCAAGTTTCTACAGGTAGTTATCAAAATAATGGAAACACTTGAGATTCATAAGAAAAATCTATCGTTCATCGCAAAATAAGTGATCAATTGTTCTTTAACTTAAGTCATACAAAATATAGACTTCACCGGACATTTCCACATTGAAATTAAATCACTCATGCATTTGGGGGCGACAAGAAGGGGAGTCGGAAGAAAAAACGATTTTTGACCATAACTCTTCGAAAATAGCTCGGAATAAGCTATAAATTTCAGTAATTAATTAGCATACTATGTATAACTACTGTAAAAAATTTTATGAACGTACTACTTATTCTTCCGAAGATATGAAACATTTTTTAAAAAACGGAAATTTTATTTGAAGGGTTTTTGCTCATAACACGCAGAGTTTTTGATCAAACCTTATCAAAACTTCAGGAAAGATGACGAAATACAAGAGAAAGAATATACTGAAACGGTAAATAAGAATATTAAAAATCCGATGAGATATGAACGTTAAAAGGAAATAATTTTTCACGGCGCATGAGCAAACGACATAAATTTATAACTGCAAAAATATTGTACCCTGATTTATACTGCATCGTATAAAAAAAGTTTCAGTTGAATATCATGAAAATTGAAAAAGATATCAACGATCTAGTGAGCTGTATTTCATTCATTCGCAGACAATGCATAAGTAGTGAGGGACTGTCCACAAAGAGCTATTTTAAAATTAAAGGTTATTGCGTCATCGCTCAAAACCAACGTTTTAGGGGGTATCCAGATACTTTTGGCCACCTTCGTATAATGTCTTTTTGGCCGAATAGGCGAAATGTGACTTCTATGCCGAATATAAATTTTCAAACTGAATACAATTTAACATTGAAACAAAATGCTCGATTGTCTCCACACTATGTGTGGACAACCCCTCGCCATTTATGTATTGTCTGCGAATGAATGAATTACAGCTCACTAGATCGCTGATATCTTTTTCAATTTTTACGATATTCAACTGAAGCTTTTTTTATAAGATGCAGTATAAACCAGGCTACAATATTTTTGTAGTTATAAATTTCTGTCGTTCGCGCATGCGCCGTAAAAAATTATTTCCTTTTAACGTTCATATCTCAACGGATTTTTAATATTTTTGTTTGCCGTTTTAGTATGTTCTTTCTCTTGTATTTTGTCATATTTCCTGAAGTTTTGATAAAGTTTGATCAAAAACTCAGCGAGTTATGGGCAATAACCCCTCAAATAAAATTGCAGTTTTTAAAAAAATGTTTCATATCTTCGGAAATATAGGTGGTATATTCATGAAAATTTGTACAGTAATTATACATAGTATGCTAATTAATTACTAAAATTTATAGCTTATTCCGAGCTATTTTCGAAGAGTTATGGTCAAAAAGTGGTTTTTCTTCCGAACCCTCTTCTTGTCGTCCCCCAAATGCATGAGTGATTTAATTTCAATGTGAAAATGTCCGGTGAAGTCTATATTTTGTATCACTAAAGTTAAAGAACAGTTGATCGCTTATTTTGCGATGAACGGTAGATTTTTCTTATGAATCTCAAGTGTTTCTATTATTTTGATAACTACCTGTATGTCCAGGGCAATTTCAAAATTTCCTGCCCCTTTGAACTATTCATTTGCTTTATACAGTGGCACTCTCACCATGGGTATCACCCCCCCCCCCCCCCCACCCACCCCAACTTTATGAATGCGTGTTTAACTTCTTTAAAAAATAAATAAATAGAAATAAATTAATTTAAATCAAAAAATAAAAATAAAAAACGAATTACGTAACAACACCCAGTAGCACATTTCCTTTGTCGGAAATGTGGCGATTCTGAAAGACCCCCGACAGCATATTTCGAAAGGGGAGCTCCCACCAAAATGGAAATCAAAAAGTCTCGTGAAATTTTTTTTTATGCGATTCTGCTCATCTCTGAGGGGCCCAAGCGACGGGAACCCAAAACCTGCAGATCTGATTCTAATAACTTCTCATAGTCAAAATAAATAAGAGTAAATAAATAATAATGTTTCCAGTCGCACATTCAAATATAAGAGTGTTTTTTAGTCCTATTTTTTCTAGCTAAATTTACAGTAGCTTACATTAAACTTAAAATTAGATCGTCACTACGAAATGAATTCGCCTGTTGGAATATTTCATATTCTTTTTAACACTCCCCTCAACGAAATAAAAAGAAAATATATTTAAAAATGTACTTTTAACGGTAAATTGAAAGCGAAAGATATTGATGCAGTTAAATCTTACAGTCATATTGTTATCTCAAAAATTGTTTATTGCTTATGTCAATTTTCACTTTAATCAAATATTATTAGAAATGTTTGAATTTGTAACAAGTTTAAACAGAACAAAATTATCATTAAAAATGAACTATAACTATCAGTAAAATTTTAAAATCAATGTATTTTAAAGCAGAACATATGAGGTCACATTATCAATGCATAAATATCATATTCTATTCAATAAATTTCTTTGAATATGAAATGCCACTATGGTGCTTAATATTCGAATTGATATCTAATTTAAAAAACCACTCCAAAATCCTTAACTATCTCTCTCTCTCTTTTTTTTTTGAGTTATCTTTCTGAAAATCTAGGGCATGCAGGGATAATAATAAAGATTAAAAGCTATGGAGCAACTTTATGCATGTAAGCTTTCTGTGTTTTAAATTCGTTACAGACTGCACCCAACTCCCTCCGAGTACAAAAGAGAGAAAGAGAGAGAGAGAGAGAGAGGAAAAAAATAATTACAAGGAACAAGAAATAAAGTACAAAAATCCTGGGACAGTTAAAAAAAATAATAATAATTTAGATGATTCATAAAAAAAATTCCTGCCCTTGAGAAATATCATGCTCAGGGCATGGGCCCTATGTGCCCCCATTTTTTATGAACTTTGCCAAGAATATTTTAGTATTTTATAATTTTAGATCATTTTTCTTTAACTTTCAGGTTCGTTTTTTGTTTGCTTTTTTTTCTCTTTAATTTTTCATGTTTTCGACTTTTGATTGTGAGACAAGTTGACTTAGGCATGAGAGTATCGGATCGCATTAAAGGGCGAATGCATTTTACCTTGGGATTACCTTGGACTAGTTACAATTTATTTAAGATTGACAATGGCTGAAACACTTTGCACTTCATAACCGCTATCTTGAACGAAATACATACCAACTTGCTTTAGTTATATTGATTATCAATCTGAATAATGTTTTTCTTTCAACAGGTAAGATTATTGAAAATGAAAGAAATCCTTAAATAAAAATAAGGAAAGAACTCATTTTAAAAATGTAACACATTTTTTGTCAAACGTATTCGTAAATAAAACTTACCAAGATTTTATAATTGTATGTTTGCTGTTTTGCACAATTGTTTTTTCTGTTTCTTTTCTTTCTTTCTTTCTTTTTCTTATATTTTCTTTCTTTCTTTTTTTTTTTTTTTTGAGAATAAGCAAAATATTTTTTGAGTGATTTATTCTATATAGTACATAATACTTCGGCGCCCCCCCCCCTCGCAAAATTTGTAAGTGCAACCTCCCCCTAGAAGGGAACTATATTTAACTGTAAAAACTATTTTTTCCATCGAACTCATAGAGCTATTTTTCTGGATCGTGCTCCTCAAACTTCGTGCACCCCTGTACAACGAACAGCTTTTAAAGCTCGCTTCTGTTTTGTTGATTTTGTCGGATGTCTTGGCATCCATCCACTCATATTTTTTGCATTGAAAAAGGCTTTCGTTATAGCGCCGAAGCACGTGTCTGCAGTATATTCTTGCGCATTTGTGCTTTTAAACGTATAATTTTGCTTTTATTGTCTTTATAAATGGCAAATGTTTACTATTATTTTAACAAAGAGATTTAGTCCGTTATTGCCCTGATATCCTCGCATATGAAAATAATTGCAGATTTCAAGAGTGTTTATTTGCGAGTGTTGAGACTATTATTTTTTATTTGTAGAAAAACGTATTGAGCATTCTTTCTGAAGAAGAAAAACGTAAAATCGGGAACCGTTTAACATTATAATAAGTATAGCCTTTTTCAGGGAGCAGCAGGAAATGACGTTGTAAGCGGGATAATGAATGAAACGGACAACGTAAAATCGGGGTTTCACTATACATTCACTAAAAGACCAAACCATTTGAGATAAGCCAGACCTCATCAGTTTAAGAAATCATTATTACATCAAATACAGGAAAAAATGCTTCTTCCCCTTGCTCTCATTTATATTCACAGCTACTCACGAAATGGAATCTCCTGCCGATGTAAATCAAAAACCGCGCCCGAACAAGTCCGATATCATGGAAAATTGCTTCTTAAGAAGCCAAGGGCTTTAAAACCGATGCATTTTACCAACCTTTGTTCGAATCTTGCACGACTTACAGATAAGATGCTTTTACTGAAATAAGTTTCTGCTATGTAGGTAACGGGCACGTGAGAAAGGGAAATTTCTCTACCACGTTTCACATATGCCGTCCTTGTTGGTATTTTTTTTCCTTGTAAACTCATAAGTTTGCTAATTTTTTTTTAAAAATTTGTTTGTAACAGTTAACTAATTAGGTTTTGGTAAATGGGTAAATTCGAAATTTTTTTTTCCATTTGTTAGGTGAAATGAATTTCACTTTTACATTTCCCTTTTGTTTCACATAAGTGTTTCACAAAAGTTTGTTACTGGATGTTGGCTTTGTGGCACCAGGATGGGAGGTCATGTTAAGTCACTGTGAGGTGCAACCTATTAAAAAATTATTCAAAAAACTTGGACTAACGATTGGCAAAGTGGGAGGCAGTTATAAAATATTGCACTCAGTTTATCATAATAGTAATAAGATCAAGTGGGGTAAAATAAGTCACTGGGTAAAATAGGTTAATTTAAAAAAAAAAAAAAACTTTAAAAAATGTTCAAATAAAATTTTCTTTTCTTGTTACCATTTTTATAAAATTACTAACACCAAGCATAATTTTATCTGCAAAATAAGCTGCAATTTTTACTTTAAAGTTACAGAAATTGTGATTAAGTGTTTTTTCTTAATAGAAGCTTGACAGAGTTCATCATAAAGACTTTTGATTTAAAGAAAATTAAACGGGAAGTACGCATTTTTTTTAACGAACTGCATAAAGCACATTTTCAGGAATAATTACCTAAAATGTTGAAGACAAAAAAAGCAAAACTAAATTTTTTAGGGTATGAAAACTTGCGTATAGGTTATGTTTCGCATTAAGTTTGGCGAAGCATATACTGAAGATTTAGTTTTTTTTTTTTTTTGCTCAGTGCTCAGTAAATCATTTTTTGTGCCATGTATGTATGCACTAATTTAAAACAAGTGATATATTTCTTTGTCATTGTTTTGATACATAAATATATGAACTTATAATGTAAAAAAATTAAGTCAAAAAGCCAAACTTACGAGCAAAGCTTTTGTTTGCTGAACTTTCTTCGGGAAATGTTGTTGAGAAGTTAAGCAAAAGTGGCTTGTTATCCCCAAAGAAAGGAGCTTGGGCAACCAAGTCCAAGAAAAACCCGCTACAGGGCTAAATTCGAATAATGCAGTTGAAGGAGCGGCATCAACATCTAATATCTCAACAACAAGTGAAGTTGTTTCTTTGATATTGGAACAAGGCGAGTCAAGTACGTATTCTCTTTTAATACATATACAGGGTGTCCACTCCAATCGTGGACCAATAGCTAATTTCTAAACCGTTAGAGATAAGCATATAGTTTATTTAGGAAAAAATCTCCAAATTTCGAAAGGAATTTTGGGTCCATTCAATGTTTTTCAAAAAATCAAATTTTGAAAGAGTTACGAAATTTAAATTTTTATACAGCCCCCCAGTCCTATCAATCATATTTAGTAAAATATTCTTGACACTATAACGTTTAAAACTAAAAAAAAATCACTCTTCTACCACAAAAATTGACCGAGTTATGACGTTTTGAAAAATCAAGATTTTGAAGGATTTCGCATACGGTCCCTCAAGCGATCTCTCGATGACGTCGTGAAATCCTTCAAAATCTTGATTTTTCAAAACGTCATAACTCGGTCAATTTTTGTGGTAGAAGAGTGATTTTTTTTTTTAGTTTTAAACGTTATAGTGTCAAGAATATTTTACTAAATATGATTGATAGGACTGGGGGGCTGTATAAAAATTTAAATTTCGTAACTCTTTCAAAATTTGATTTTTTGAAAAACATTGAATAGACCCAAAATTCCTTTCGAAATTTGGAGATTTTTTCCTAAATAAACTATATGCTTATCTCTAACGGTTTAGAAATTAGCTATTGGTCCACGATTGGAGTGGACACCCTGTATAAACTTCTGTTTTAAGCCCACTCTCACATTCACCCTACACCAGTGGTGGCCAACCCGCGGCACGCGTGCCACAATGTGGCACGGCAGAGCAGTAACAGTGGCACACGAAGACTTTTTTAAAAAATTCCAAAATTGAGGGGAAATTGTCGATCTCAAAAATATTGATAAAAACTAAAACCCTTCAACTGATGAATATAATGAAATTATGACAATTAAATGTCACGAGGCTGGCTTACAAATTGTCTACAATATTGCAAAGTACTTAGCGTTAGCTTCGGACATCCAAAGAAGGCTGTGACGCTACAGACAATGCTCTGTAAAGCATATTTGTGCTTGACACGAATGAAACTTTCGATGCTGCAGAATGGAGTCTTGATCGGCAATAGTTTCAGCTACCGGTGATGACATTTCTAAAAAACGTTTACTCTGCAAGTAAAATTAAAAACCAGATTGGACAACATTCGGTATGGTTGCGCAAATGAAGATCCTTAAATTGTTTTTGTTACATTACTTGAAAATAATTTGGGAAAAAACTTCAAAAGTATCATCGAATTTTTTACATCGAATTTATCACAAACTCCTTGCCAAAGAATGACAATTTTTCTGTGCTGGTGACCCTGTAAAGTTCGTTGTATTAACAAACTACGAATTAGAGCTCTGAATGTTTTGGGGACTTTTCCCAGGAGGAAGAGGAGAGCATGGCAATTTACTCCTTCATTGAATGTGCAATAGCTATCCAAAGGAAAAATTGTCATATGATTTTAGAATTTTAAGGAGTGTGTTTTTTAAAATATCTGGAAGGAAAGCAATGAGGACTTGCTACTTAGGAATAAAGAATAGCAAATGAATTTAGCTATGTCTTCTCTTATTATCCGCCGTTTAAGTAATTTAAATTTAAGATAGTACAAATAAAGTTTCCTAAACCAGGATAGGTCATCTACATTCTTTTATGATGAAACTTCAGTTTCTTTCTCTCTACTTTGGAGAAAAAAGAATAAAACATTAAATTTAATACTGAAAGTATCAACCTAAATTTAATAATTTTCCAATGATATATGGAAAAAATTTTACACCTATTTTAAGTATAAATTCAGTGTTAGGTTTGATGATTTTCAGGATCATAAAAAAAAATGGTGATCTTTTCAATTTTTTGTCCATTTCTCTGCAAGACACTACTTGTTACCCTTCTGAAATCCAAATCGGAATTGCTGACCTTTTGCATTGTTCATCAAATATAAGAGCTAACTTGAACAGAAAGTCATCCCCGTTAAATAGAAATTTGGAAATTTGTACCAACATTTTTTTTTCACATTTACACCATTTAGCCGTCTGACGCTGTTGTAGATTTGGTTCAAAATACGCTTCTAAACAAATATTTTTTGTTATGAATGCAGAAAAATCTAAATACCGTTGAATATTAATTGATAGCACTTAAAACACTTAAACTTCTTATGATTCTCAAGAACTAATCCTAAAATTAAAGACTTGGTAAAAAAGATACAGACTCATAAACCGCAGACCGTTTAATTTTTATAATAGAATGTTTGATGTTATTTATTTCTTTTTTAAGCATAAGTCAACTGACAGAACTTGTAAAATTGTTTATTAACGATAACTCTTTAAGTTCGGACTTGTTTTATCTTTACTATCATTTAGATTTCAATTGCTCAGATTTACGAGAAAAAATGCCTCATTTGAGTAGTCAGCCAACCTAAAATCGATTTTTAACTTTTTAAAACATTTCAGTTTGTTGGAAAAACGCAATGTGGCACGCTGAGATTTTTCTCTCCAAATAGTGGCACTCTCCATTAAAATGTTGGCCACCCCTGGCCCTACACCAATAACTAAAAGTAAACAAAAAACTTTAAAAGATGCCAGAAGAGAAAAATACACATGTGCTGAAAGAAACTGGTGAAATTTAAACAAGCTGGACAATATTGGGAAGATAGCATTCTGAGAAAGACTAAAGAGGTAATAAATCAATTAAAACTGTCGTTAACAAAAGACACACAGACACAAAATTAAATAAATAAGTAAATAAATTTCTAATTGTTTCAAAGTGCATTGATAGCCAACCTTTAAAAGTTGGAAAGTGGGGAAAAGTTAGGTTTTTTAAGAAAAAGGTCGAAAACGTATATTTTCATGCTATCATTCTTTCTCACAATGTAGAGTAATGGGCAATGAAATTTAAAAATACAGTGAAAGTTTTTTGTTGCCGGAGAGAGATAATGTTTAGAAGTTTAATGCATCGTTTTAACAGTACTAGCCACTCCTGGCTATGATATGAACGAAGAGGACAATATTACTGTCTAGAAATGTTTATATACTAATTGATTTTTTTAACAGTAAATAAAAGTACGAAATTTCTATTCCATAAATTGTGTAATTAAAGCCTTTAAAGCATGACTTATTTTAACCCTCTAATGATCTATTTTACCCCATGCTAAATGATAAAAATAGGTCATTGACAGCACATTTTATGTATATATATATATATATATATATATATATATATATATATATATATATATACAGGGTGTCCACTCCAATCGTGGACCAATAGCTAATTTCTAAACCGTTACAGATAAGCATATAGTTCATTTAGGAAAAAATCTCCAAATTACGAAAGGAATTTTGGGTCTATTCAATGTTTTTCAAAAAATCAAATTTTGAAAGAGTTAAGAAATTTAAATTTTTATACAGCCCCCCAGTCCTATCAATCATATTTAGTAAAACATTCTTGACACTGTAACGTTTAAAACTAAAAAAAATCACTGTTCTACGACAAAAATTGACCGAGTTATGACGTTTTGAAAAATCAATATTTTGAAGGATTTCGCATACGGTCCCTTAAGCGATCTCTGGAAAACGTCATGAAATCCTTCAAAATCTTGATTTTTCAAAACGTCATAACTCGGTCAATTTTTGTCGTAGAAGAGTGATTTTTTTTTAGTTTTAAACGTTACAGTGTCAAGAATGTTTTACTAAATATGATTGATAGGACTGGGGGGCTGTATAAAAATTTAAATTTCTTAACTCTTTCAAAATTTGATTTTTTGAAAAACATTGAATAGACCCAAAATTCCTTTCGTAATTTGGAGATTTTTTCCTAAATAAACTATATGCTTATCTCTAACGGTTTAGAAATTAGCTATTGGTCCACGATTGGAGTGGACACCCTGTATATAACTTATATTATCAATAATAATTTGATTTTTCAGAGATATTTTATTTTGAATGTCATACTAAAGAACAGTCATTTGCAAATCTGAGTATTTTATTCGGTGGTTGAATCAATATATTTTTTACTGTCAAAGCATGAATGCAAAGCTGCTCTTTTTTTTTTACCTATTTCACACACCTGACCCTAGCAATTATTTATTAATTTTTTAATGAATCTAATATTTCTGGTGTAGTATTTAAGTTTAGCATCTTATTTTTAATCATTTCTCGGTGATGATTTAGATTTTACCCCTCATGTCAATCAATCTTGCAGACTATTCTTCAGAGTTTTCCATTCTGCGTCGCAAACTGCTGAAAACAATTTTACTGCTTGTTTACCGGAAAAATAACAATGCACACTTTCGCATTCGACAAAGCTATACGATTATAGCTGGAAAACAGTTTTATATCTTAGACCATCTATTTGGCGATAACCGCTTGCTTGAGGTTAATACTAAAGGACTCGGACATATAACTATTATTTGCTTTCTATTAAATAAGTACATGTTCTTAAAAGTAAGTTAAATAACAAAATATTTACACAGATTGTCTCGAAAAATCTACGTCACTCAAATAACTCCATAGTTTGTGAAAGAAAAATGAAGTCATCAAAAAGCTCGTAGAAATTTTTAATCATAGTTTTCTTTGAAATCTTTTATGGGTCTCAATGCGTCCAAAACCTTACTTGCTATTACTAAAGATATAATACTACAAATATAATAAAACAGATTATTGTGTTGTAACAAAGAACAACAAATTGTAACAGAATATTACATTTGAAATCGATTACACTAACCTAATGCGATGGTTGTACCTCCTAATTTCCGTTAGTTGATTCGTATGCATTTTTAGTAGGGATGCATCAATTAATCCGCCATAATCGGAAACATTGGGCCGATTAATCAGCCAAAAAGTATTTTTTAAATATTATTCTTCAAAGTATACCTTTCCTAAGAAACTATGATGAATAATTTTATTAACAATGATAATAATCTTTACTGTTGATATAAAGTTTTTAATAAATTAATTCTCCTACTTTGAATAAATATACATAGACAATGTTGCAACATTTTTCATATGACGACAGTTTTCTCCTTAGTACAGTGCTTTTAGATAACCTCCAATTTTTACAAAGAATAAAAGTCTTGATTTAAATTGCTACTAATTATTAAAAAAATTAAATTCAAAGTATTAATAAATTGAAGTGCTAACCACAGACTCCCCCTCCCCTTTTTTTGAATTTTTATGTTTAATTAACATAATCAACAATGTGTTAATGTAATATTATTGACAGTAATATGAAAATTGGTTCTTAGAAATTTGATAAAATATTTAAATTATTTTGTGAAAATTAGGAAAATGGAAAAACATCTCTCGGAAATAAATTAATTACTATTTCTGAACTCGGAATTGTATAAGAGAAAAAACAGTGATGGTAAAATTGGTACTATTAAAAACAATCATCCTTCTCATTAATCGGCTCAGTCGATTGATCGGCCGATTATCAACGACCGATTAATCGGTAATCGGTAATCGGCCAATTTGCATATCGGTGCATCCCTAATTTTAACCATCTTTAAAATGTTAGAAATCTGCAAAAGTATAAAGGATCGTATTAATTCTATCTAATGTTATTTTTTCTCTATTTATTTAAAATAAACTTGCTTAAATGATAATAAGTGGTTAACTGCAAAAAGACAACGAAGTTTTTTAGTAAGAAAGTTTTTTGAAAAAAGGCAAAAGTAGGTAATATAAATTTTATATCTTAATATGCACACATGTATATTTCAAATTCAAATTGTCTGCTGTCTTTTATAATTTTCTGTGAGCTATACAGATTCTACCTCGATTACCTCGATATTAACCATGACGAAAAACAAAAAACTAGTACCGGTTGAATTCAGTCACTATCGGGGTTGCCAGATTCAAAAACTCTAAATACGAGACAGGCTACCTGGAGGGGGGGGGGGTTAAATCTAAAAGTCGAATTTTTACAACCTTGACTTTAATATCAATTTTTCTCAAAAATATACATGAAGAAAAAATTACACAATGAGCATATGAAAAAAACTACATTTTTAACCATTACATAGTTATTTTTCCTCCATGAATATTAGAGGGAAAAGTTTGAACACTAAATGTAGTGAAAATTCGTGTTTCTCTGCTATTAACTTTTTTCTGGAGCAGCTCGTCATTTCAAATTTACCAGGGGGGCAATAGGGTACCCAGCGAGACTCCCCACCCTGCTCTAACCCGCAAGCTTCTCAGAGAACTAGCCGAAGCTAGAACGTTTCTTGTGGGGGCAATAATGTATATATTCAATGTAAATTATGCCAAAAAAACGGCATAAACCACTCCCACTTATAGGTAAATATATCAAGTTCCAAAAACAAGGGCAATTGACCCCAACCCCCTGATCCCTAAATGACAGGCCTGTCCTGGGCATGGTCGTTTCTACGGATGACTAATGGTTAGTATGTACTTTTTCAAAATGCGAGACGTACCAATGAGGAAATTTGAATACCAGCAAAATAATTTTAATGAGTCATTAACAAAAAGTATGATTACAATCGAGCAGACATAGAATTAAACCTTACTACCAGAATTATAAGTAGTTATCCTAAAACAAATAAAATTCAATATTCAATATCTTTAGGGAAAAAACTAATTTTTTAACTCTTATTAAATAATGATTCTAATATAATACTGGCGAATTCTTTTTCTTTAATCACATCTGCTACTTGATTTTACTTGTGTAATATTTCTTTCAAAGTATTGGTGTGTCTTTAGGTTTACAGTAAAGCTCATTGTAATTTATACTTGTGTCATTCACTGTAAAAATTGTGTAGCTTAATAGTTTTAAAATGCATAATTGTTTGCTAAATGGAGTAGCATTTAGTTACATCTTTTAATTTAAAAGCGAATCAAAGCACTGTTCAAAAGATAAATATCTAATAATGACTAAGATAAATGACTAATAATAGCTAAGCACTAATATTTCTTTCATAAGGAAATAATTGAGAAGATCGCGTTATATAATAAGGCATCTAGTTAAGTCATTTACAAAGAGCTACACCACTCAGGGCCTGATTACTGAATAGGCCAACTGGGCCGCGGCCTAGGGCCCCCACAATTTAGGGGCCCCCAAATGGCTAAAATTGTTGTAGTCAATGCCTAAATTTGTTTTATCCCATGCTTAAAATTGAAAAGATTCATTATGGGGGTCCAAAAAAAAAAGTATTTGGTATAGGGCCCCGTGATATCTTAATCTGGCCCTGAACCACTTTCACAATGAACTACACCTATTGGATGGATTGAATGGATTGTCTGTCACAATGAGTTTTACTCTAATTCTCAATAATAAATAATTCAGCTCTCTCCTTCTAACTGAACATATCACTAACATTACACTTCTAAACAGAAAAACACTATGATTCAATCAATTTTCCTATTACTCTATTTCACATTTTTTTTATCAACTTCATTTTTTTCTTAAAATTGTGTTTTGTTTTGTAAAATGTTGCTCCTAGCTAGAATAATACGGGACTTCCGTCGTCCCGTATCAAGGTTCCCCGGAAAGCGGAACAGCTTTTCAAAAAACGGGACAGTTGACCTTGAAATCTGGGACATCTCGCAACCCTGGGCTCACTATATCACCTTAGTACAATCTAACCACATGTGCAAAATTCATGCAGCAGTAAATCACTCAATTCTTCTTAGTTCTTTTACACTTCATTTTTCTTTCCATCAAAGCAATAAATATACATGCTCGGCACGACACATTTATGTTCGTGAATCGTATACATATATATTTTCCAAACGAAAGCAATCCAGAAAAACGGATGGGTATTTGAAAGAAAAAGAGCTCGTGCACTTTTGGTTTATCGCAGACGAAGTAATCAATCTTATCAACAACTATCCTGTGTGAATTGCACCAAGGCTTTTTTCTCCGCCAAGTTACTATACAAAATACTAGCTGAAAATAAAAGTTAGCAAGTAAGCTACTGAAATAAGCCTTAAAGGGCAAAAATAGGAAAATTCTTCAGTCTCCAACGGCAGGTCGTAACAATATGATAAGAAGCCACTTTTTTGAAACAGTGAGCCTCTTTTTTCTCAATTCTAATTGCTGGGCGACTTTCATTTTAATTATTGAAATTAATAATCTCTGAATGCGGTAATCAATGTAACATATTTTTAATAAATTAGTCTTGCTTAATCTTGATTTTTAATAAATTAGTCTGTAATTCACTTTGGTGGAAAAGCTTTTGCTAATTACTTAATGCCTCATACATGTTGTTTAAAAATTCATAACATTCTAAAAAAATTGTGTCATTATATCTACATAATTATTCTTCGAATTAAAATTGAAAAGCTGTCAAAATCATTAAAGAGATGTTTATTATTTAACTTTAAACTGCTTGGGTAGTCTAAAGTTAAAAAAATCATCGCGGATTCCGGTACTCAATCACAAAGCTTACGGTCCTCAAAAAGTATAACACTCTTGGGTGTCAACAGATGGTCCTGTTTATCGTAACTGACATCATAAGTTGATATTCTGGCAACTCGCAAGTCGCTATTAGTCTAAGTCAGGGCCCTAACAAGACCTTATTTTCGGGGAGGGTTTTACCAAACTTATTTCTCGTGAAATCTATTAAGTACAGTAGCCCCTCGTTATATCGCGCCTCGTTATATCGCTCATTCGGATATATCGCTCTTTTCTTTTGTCTCCCCCCCCCAAAAAAAAAAAAAAACTTTTAGTTCGAAACCATTTTTGAGAAAATATGTAAGGTGTTCAGAAAAGGTCTCTTTCTCATTTATTTTTGTCATCAATGAACAAAACGAAGGTTCTTCTATTCTTCTGAATTCGCTGAAAAGAAGCAGCAAATTCCTGTCACCCAAACTTGCATACTGCAGAGACAGTTTGGAAACTACTGGACACTTTCTTTTGTATTGATACAATGAGTGAAAAGCATCTGTTAGTAATGTGTAGTAGTAATCTGTAAAAGTTATATTTTTTGTTACTTTTGACTGAAAAAAAAAAAAGCTAATGTTCGAATACATGAATTTTTATGTATGTGCACGTATAATTTACTTGCATGCTGGATAGAAAACTATTTTTAATAACCTCGGTTATATCGCGCTTTCGGATATATCGCGCTTTTTTCTTGTCCCCCGAAAAGCGCGATATAACGAGGGGTTACTGTAAATAAAATTTGATTTCATGTGCTATATTCTGTTGTATTTTGTTACGATAGGTAAATGTAAAAAAAGTGACTCATCTTTTCAATGAAGGAAAGAAAAAAAAAAAAAAAAAACTGGAAAGATGAGTTTACTCATAGACGCGCATTCGAAGAAGTACTTTTGAAATTTCTATCTTACGGGGGGGGGGGGACACCTCTAAAATGTGTTAAATATAGAGTTGGGTACTTACAAATTTGAAGAATTTTGTTTTTTTTCTTTAGTGTAGCATTAAAAGTTTGAATGGAAAGGTGTATTGTTAAAAAATTATGTTTGCAATAAATACAATAAAAATAAACATTTGAAGGGAAAGGTGTATTGTTAAGATATGTGTGCAATAAATGCAATAAAAATAAATACTGCAGAAAAAACACTTACTCTGTACAACAATGATTATTCATTTTTCAAATGCAGTTTCAAAGTAAATAAGAAAATTAAAATAAAAAAGCAATAATATTTTTTTCGGTGAGAAACTATGAAAAACCTTTTTGCAATAAATTGAAAAATTTCGGAGGGGATTCGAACCCTAAAAACCCACCCCTTAAATACGGCCCTGGTCTAAGTACAGAACAAAAAGAGATATCAGTACCTATATCGCTGACTCGTTAAGAAAGACAGAAAAAAGCTGCACAATTACCTATCAGCGTGAACCTCGCTCTGATCTAGGCAGAGGGTAATAAGGTCACATTCCTCCTCCTTTCAAAGCTGCCAAGTTCTAGAAATTATAAGGAATAAACCCCAGACTCTCTAATTGCGTCTGAATATTACGCTTATCGCCTTTACTTCCAATTTTTATGCTCATATTTTAATAAGCACCCCTTCCCAACCAAATGATGGATCCGCTTTTGATGTACGGTATCTAATCAAGGTCTTTTCGAACGAGCTTTGAATTTCGTTTTTTGCCGAAATCCCAGATTCCGATATAAATACTAATAACTATAATCATTTATTTCATCTTGAAGTACGAAGTTGACTTGACTGAAATGACCGAGTGATACGCTCTCCAAGGTCTTCAGTTTTTTTTTTTTTTATTATTCGTCACATTCTTCTCAGATTTATTTTTAATGAGGTGAAAAAAATCGCCAACTTATTCCTTGAGAAGAAAAAAACCAACAGAAGTCGTGCGAAAACAGGCATTCCTGAGCACGAGTTTCAGTGAGTAATAATAGTTTATTAACTCATTTTCTATAGACAAGGAGAAAAGAAATATTTAAAATAGGGGTATTTAATTCTCCATCGACGTCATTTGAAGTCGAAAAAGAAGGAGTTTTCAGTGGTAATATAGATATTGCGTGCAGAAAAACTACTTCAGGCGGGGTATATCTCTCGCTATCTGCATAAATTGCTCTTTTTCTTTTTTGCTATATAATTGTTAATCCGAAAGTCTCAACTCATTAATTATTTTTTTTATTAACTGGATGTTTTTCAAATTGCTCCAAAATGACACACACATTATTTCGCGGATAAAATGGATAATTTGATTTGCAGTCAGAGACAAATTTTGGTCTATTATTTTTGAATGATTTTATGTAAAAAAAAAAGGTGAGGCAGATTGCGTGCTTCTCTTTATGTTTTACACATTCCAAAAGGCAATGTTTTTTTCCCTCTTTGATTACATAGGGGCCAACTTTTTCCAAGTAATAGTACTTCAGCAGCTTCTTCGGGATTAATTGAGTTAGGTCAGTTTTTTCAACTAATTATTGCTCTGAATAAATCATTTATGTAGTTTTCAACGTGAATTTTAATTAGTCCACTTCTGTTCTGCGATTAAAATAACTTTCCCAAAATTTTACTTGATCATAACTCGTTTTCAATTTTGTTTGGTGAAAATCTAGTACTAATTTACAGGTAAAAATGTAATGTTATCCGTGGAATAGAGTGAAACGGTAACCGCGAACGGTGTTTCTTTCAGGCATCTGTCCGGGAGGGCAGGGCCATCCCCCCCCCCCGGAGGAATACCCAATTTTGCCCTAACACATACAAAAATAATTTAAATACAGTAAAAATGATCAATAAATAAACAAGTAAATATTAAACAAATAAATATAAAAGTATTAACGAAATTTTTAAAACATATATCGCGTAAGAGGGGGCATCAAAGGTGGCCTACAATTGCATTTTAAAATATCAATTTTGGTAAGATCAGAAAAGATCTTACGCATGCGTAAATACGCGGAAGGTTTTACCTAAGAAGACCAGACAGTAGTGTATGCGATACCTAAGAAAGGTCCGTAACACAACACATACATTTAAATTGTAGCTAAAAATGATAACATTAAGTGTGAAAAATTCTTCAAAAGATTAAACAGAAACTGTTAATACATTCGCATTTTTCTGCGATCAGTAAATCGCAGTCACCGTATCAACACCGCATCAACACCGTATCAACACCGTAAAAATGAAAGATGACAAACAGGGGTGCCCATCCCCCCCCCCCCCAAGCTCAATGGCGCAAATTCCCCCAAAAATTTTTCACCCTATATATTGCGATTTTTATCCCTCTTTTTTATGTTATTTATTTTTTTAAATATCATTTTTATATTTTTTAAACATCACTTATTTATTTTTTAAAATTTTATTTATTTTTTTAAATATTATTTAATTCTATTTTTAAATCTATTTATTTATTTTTTTAAAGTAAAACTATTACTTTATATATATATATATATATATATATATATTGAAACAGGCAATCAAAACGAAAAGACGAAAACCAAAAACACAAAAGCGAACCAAAGCGCAGCATTTCGTCAGGGGGAAGACCGCACTTTGGCCCGAAAAGGCTCTTTCTATATAACATGTGGGAGGGTCCCAAAAACATGTTATCTCCCCCGAGAGCCTTGAAAGAAGCAAAGAAACCAAGAAAACACATAACACTCACCTTCAAACGGAAGGAACAAGGAATGTAAAAAGCACCTGAACAGATTCCGAAGATAAAAACACCTGAGTGAACTGGAAACTATGCAAGAAGCAGGTAGGAAATAAAAGTTACGGTTACAATATATTGACAGAACACAGTCCAG